>CAAKHD010004505.1:121954-144356 GCA_901007705.1 Fistularia tabacaria
AAAAAAATAATAAAATTTAAATAAAAAAAAAATATATAATTTTTTTATTTTTTTTTTTTTTTTTTTTTTTTTTTTTTTTGTAAGCTGTTTTGTCACATCACTAGAGCAGTTTAACGTTTTCTGATCCATTATGTTTGTCTGCTCTCTGCCAGCAGCTGCACACAGGAAGCTTTTCTATGGACTCACACACATACACTTTCTTCTCATTACTTAGTGTTAATGGCCCAGCTTTAAGGATTAATGTGTGTGGGCAGGGCAGTGCCATTGCGGGCTCGATCATGCCTCGGCTTAGCCTGCACCACAATGGGCCCCGCTGCAACTCTTCTCCTTTCACTTAAAATGGGACTTGTGAGCAACTGGCTCAATCTCCCATTACAGTTCCACTAGACTACCAGCGCAATGCAAACAAAGGCAATAGCTGGGGCATTACAGCAAATGGAATTCTGAGTCGTTTCAGCAAAAGCTGTAATAGAAAAGCAATATGAGAGCATTAAACAAAGCCGTAGAAAGAAGTTCAATCAAAGGTGAGTCACAAGCTCTCTGTATGTTATGAACAACAGTGAACCATAAAACATCCTCAGACACCAGTCCGGTTTAGGACTAGAATATTGTGCATGGCTTCTGTAACAGAGGCATGGATGGTGGCAAAAGAAATAAAAGCGGGTTCATTAAACAGGCTTATTTGAGTTTAATTCATAATTAGAAAAACACATTTGGCTGGAAATTACAAGGTCCGGGTAGAGGGGCTTAATGGCAGACTGATAATTGGCAGCATCATTTCACTGATTCAAATCTCTCATTCTGAAGATGAAATCTGTAATCTAGTACGCAGATAACATTTCAACTTCTTGCTTACTTCTCCACACATTTGGGTTTCTACCTCCGTTAAACAGCAGGGACGTATTCCAAGTACGACAAAATGTCAGCGTCTGTCGCTCTTCTCCTGGCCTTTTCCAGAGGGTGTGACACACACAACCAAAATATCTGGCCGTTAATCTAAGTTGTCTGCTCTTGCCAAAGTCCCTGTTCATTCTGCGCCACATTGAGTGAAACTTGACAAGCTGATATGCAGGACTGCTGTCGTCCCCTGAGCCTCAGCTGTGTTTAATTAATAAGCAGGCACTTAGTGAGGCAGCCGCAAGAGGGTCCTTACTGTCACATTCCCAGAGGTGGGGGTCCTAAATGAGTCATTAGATACTCAGCGCACATGTACACGCACTCTCACAAAAACACTTGCATTTTACCTTGGCTGTGCATGCGCATATGTGTCTTGCGGTGGGTTTTCTGGTAATGGGGTTTTAATGACACCTACTCCTGCCTAATCACCTGTTCAGGAGGCTTCCAGCATCCAGGTAGCCCAGCGTTCCCAGCAAGGGAATTCTTTCTAATGTCTCCTGTTCAAGGCTACACTCTCATTTACCTTCCCAATTATTCCATGAGGCCCTTATCTAACCAGATCTGCCCCCAAGATGGGGAGATGTAATTATAATTTAAAACTCTACTAATTCACATCAACGGGTCCATGTATTGATGGAGCTATTTTGAAATGAACCAGTTTTTAAGAAGACTGAGCATTGGCTTTGTTTGCCGCCCCAGGGGTGCCGGTGTGTTTTTGTCAATTACGAAAATTAGAGCGTACACAACCTAGAGGGTCAGTGATAGATGATAATATGTGAAGTCACTGTTGGAGAACTTGTGATTAAAGGGTAGTTCCATTCATTTTTAGATCTATTATTGTTGGTTATGTAGCAATAGAATCATCATGAATAAAACAAACAATCAGGAAAACGGTGTGTGCCTCGATCGTGTCTTTCCAGTGTTGTTTTTTCTTACTTCTTACTTTGTGAGCTAAATTCTTAGTAACATGGTCGTCCTTTGACAAACCATCAGGATCAATTCACTGCTGAACTAGTTGTATATCTTTACTTGAAGTTATATATGTAGTTAAGTTATATAGCTTTACTTTATATCACTGCAAAATAAGAAATAAAATATTTCTTGGGGATACATCTGATGAATCAAAATGTATCAATAATTATTTTGATAGTTTGTAAATGTGACATAAGTAATGTTACAAAGGTTTATCTTAATTAAAAAGCTTATTTTAGAATATATGCTACTTCAGTGCTCCATAATGGTTTAGATTATCTTGCCTTTTCCCTTACTATATTCTTGTAATATCTGCAGTTATTTCTCTGGTTAAAATATTCAAAGCTATAATATGCAAATAAAAGGGTAATAGTATTCTAAGCAGTCAAATTATTACCATGAACCATATATGTTTTATGAAGGTACTCGTGTAAATATAAAGGATTTAACATGCATTAACACATGGATTGCACTGCACAGATTTACACTCGGAACAAGGGTGACCTCAGAGGTGTATTTTACACGTTATTAAAAATTATTCTGCCATTTATTCTTGGAGAAAAAAAAAATCATATAACTGTTTTTTCCACAGCACTTCTCCATGCATATAATAAAAAAAGAAAATAATAGTCAAATAGTACAAATTTATGCTCATCTCTACAACTTGTTACACATTTATATCTACAGGTAAGGCACACAAATATTTACATCTTTTTTTCTGTCCTGGCATTTTTTGAACACACAAAAAGAGGAAATCCTTCATACTAAAGCATGCAGAAACAGTTAGTTAAATTACATTTTATTGTCAAATTTGAATCAGTCGCCAGTGTTTTTTATGACTTGTGAATTTATTTTAGTTATAAATTTACAAACAATAAAAACAAAAACTGAATGGCCACTCATCACCGTAATATTTATTCTAGTATAATATGTTTTCTCCCCTCTATCAAAGTGAGTTTGTGGTCCATTTGATGATGGAATACAACCCCTGGTTTTGTTTTGTTTTTGCTGTTGTTCGTTTTCTTTTAATTTTTGTAGTTTTTTGTTTTATTCTGTAAATAACTTGTGGAGTATTGTAAATTAATTAATCACTGGATCCCATTGGCTAGTGTACATGCATGCTCAACCACAACTATATATTTTTAATACAGTCCATGGTGCAGGTGACACATGGCTCTGTTCAAATAGACAAGTAATTACTTAGGATATTAGAAAAAAATAATAAAAATTACATAGAGCAAGTAGTGCAGCCTGACACAGAAGCAGCTGAAAAGGTTTCAAAGGTTTCTTGCATGCCCTTCTTTTTCCCAATGCAGCCGCACTGTTCAGACGCTAGAGTGTAAATCCTATTACTCCATTTGGCATTTAATCCGTAACCTCTTTAACACCTAGACGGAGAAGTATGACTCAACCTTTAGGCTTTGCATTACTTAACGTGGATGACATATGATGACAAAATACAATTAAGAAAATTGCTGTTAAAGGTGGCTAACTACTTTGTGTTGAAAAATGCACAAAGAAACGGCAACTTTTACCTTCAACACATCCACACGTCCACAGATGAGACGAAACTGCTGGCGCTTTCATGTCATTTTCCGATTCCCTACTGATTTGATTTAGAGATTGACTAGCTTTTTGCTGCATATCTTTTACAGAAAAAAACTTATTCTGATAATTTCAGATTACTTGTGGGACATATTTGGTCTTTGGTCACTCTGCTGTTGCCCTTCCTTGATGTTACTTTGGCTATACCTTAAAGATTTGAGTAGCCTTTTTATTTTTTCCAATTTGGTTTTGTATGATGATTTCTATCAGGATGCAATAGGTCAACTTTTCTGTCACTGGGCCATTTTTTACTGCCTGCATTTGTAGGCAAGCAGGAAAAAAATGGTAGACAAGTTGTCTGAATGCTCTGATTTGATATTGATGTGTAATTTTTATCTGCTACATTCTAATGTGTGTTTTCTGCAAGTTGAGGAAATAAAAAATGTCTTCCTATTAATGAAAATGTGGACATTAAGCCAACAATTCCATAATGACAATAAGAAAATGATTCAAAACAGACTGATTTTGTTCTTATTGGGCTTGAACATGAAAAGAGGAGCAATGTTGTTAATGGGTTTATTTTAATGTGCAAATAATCTACCCAAGAGTACTTTATACACATCAAATAATATAGATCCAAATAAAGAGCCATGGGGGATACCACCATGGGAAAGAGCTGCAGTAGTAGTTGATGTACAGGGACTGACTGACATAGCAGAACTCCTCTCCGAGAAGTGGGAGGAGAACCAGTCCAGGGTGCTCCCAGAGACACCACCCACTGCCTGGGACTTTCAAGCAGGATGCTGTGATCTTCAGTATCAAAGGCTGTGCTTAGATCCAGCTGTACCAAAACAGAGCATTCACCAACATGAGAAGACATCATTATGTCATGGGAGACTCTTAGAGGGGCTGTTTCAGTGAAATGCGTCTGACGGAAACCGGATTGGGATTTATCTAGAATATTGTGTGCAGTCAAGACGGCATTGAGCTGTTTTTTTGCAGGAAGTTCCTCTGAAAGTTTTGTGATAACAAGTAGATTAAAGTTGGCGGAAATCAGAGTTGAAAAGAATCTGGTCCTAATTTGTACAACCTCTCACACGATAAAGATAAGACATTTGCTTCAATCATTTTTAAGACCCTTGAAGAGGACTTTGGGGTGTGTATAATTTGGTTTTATTTGAAACATTCAAATTGCCACAGAAACTTTTCAATTTAGATTGCAAAATTCAACAAAATTGGACCCTGAAATTGAAATAAAAAGAATTTATTTGGAGCCATATAATCCAACATTGCCAAGAAATGTTTACAAAGCAAGTGGACCAAGTATCAAATGTCAACTGGTTTGGCTGGATGCTGTGGGAAAAAGCTGCTGAGAAGTGATTTAATGTGCTTGCGCAATTTACGCATTTACTAGGCAGACAATCTATATTAAAAGACAGGGTGACACATTTACAGTCAGTAACATGTAAATCTCCTGAGCATTTGAAATCAATATTTAGAGCAAGCATAAAACAAGTCCCAGGTATGACCCTTAATGTGTCAGAGACACATGTTGACTGAATGTATAGTATAAGCAGCAAAGGTACTGACTGAGGGTCAGTATAAGATATTCAGTAAGAGATGAAAAAACGAGTGGATCTGAAAATAACTGAAAACTGAAACACGATTAAGACAGAGTTCATCAGATTTTGATGACACCATCCTTTGAAAATGAACTATAACAGTCCTCCATTGTATTAGTGTCCATAATGTCCGATAGTGTAGTCATACACCATTCTTCATGGGCTTCGATTTTGAGAAAAAACCTTCTGACATTAAAAAACAAGTCAGGACTACTGACACCAGGGGAATCTCAAAATGTAAGAGAAAATGAAATAGTGTGGCAGACATAGCAAACATTTGAAATCGTTTTGAAATAGTTTTTCTTAAATTCTATTTTATTTTATTTTACTTAATTTAGTTCAAATTGATTGGTGTATTTATAGATGATGCAATGAAGTCATCAGAAGGTATTTCAGATGAATATTGAACTTTCTGGCTCTGCCATTCCAAAACTGCCAAAGTTTGAAATTGGTCTTATCCTAACACGAAGGGGTGCTGGACAATGTAATAAGTATTAATTTTATCAAAGCTATTGAGGCATGTATAGGTTTTTTTTACAGTAAATAATGGATGATATCTCTGTAAAAATTAACAGTTTTATGTTAGGAGGATGTGCCACTTAGTCATCTTTGCATTTATAACATTTCAAGATGCCCCAAACCAAAGTACCGAATCACAGAGTGTTTAAAGAATGTTTGCATTCCAACAACAAAATCTCACAGTAACTGACTCTAAAGGCAGCGTCCCCCTGGGAGTAGAAAAGGCAAAGAGAAAACAGAGGGAGTTGCACTAAATGACTTGTTCGGTGGACTCCGGATGAGTCTCAGTGGACGACCCTCAGACACAAAGTCAGAGAGAGCGATCTGCCACTCAGGCTTTCCACATGCTTGCACAAACACACAAATAAGCAAACAGTGGAAGGATTTTTCCACATAGTTGGACATGTTTGTCTTCAGCTCCTATTCAGCTATTTTGAGCAGAGCTCGACCATCTCCTAACATCTATAATCATGTACTGACTTATATAGTAATTCTGTTACAAGTATGTATATGGACGTCATGTATACAATCAGACATGTTTGGCTTCTGGATGTCCTTAATCTTAACGGCTGGTGCTGCTGGTGGGTGACCTTGCCTTTGCTCTCTGTTGTCTGCTCCATGTTTATTTATTTATTGAAATAAACTACTTGATTCAAGGTCTAGTTATGCGAAGCACAAGGCTAAGCATTACCATACTGCCTGGCAAGGTTAGCACTTCACATACCCATGAGTTCATCCCTGTTCCGACAACATACAATCAAAGGATCTCAACTGAGACTCTGATTGAGAAATGTAATCATAGTTGCGCTGAAAATAGCTACTATTTTTTTTTGTTAAACATAAAATACATAAAGAATGTATTCAATATTTCCTTGTGTCATAATTGCCTGTGGAAAAATGAAGAAGCCTCATTTTGCTTTCAAATGAAAAAAAAATCTCAATTATTGATATTCAAATGCAAATAATGTACCGTGCCTTTATTTGCTTTAACAAGAAATGTAAATACAAAAGAAGAATACATACAAAATTGAGCCCCACATGCTTGTTGATGAGTGTAAAAATATCCTAAGTAATAACTTGTAAATAATTCAACATTTGCCCATCTTTGTGGGAATAATTACCAAGTTAAAACATAAGTTACAGGAACAGAATACATGAATAGATGAGTATGTTTTACTGATAAAACTGTTGGATTCATAATGTATCATCCACCAAAACTTCCATTCTCAGTGTTTGTAACCTGGAGTTTTCAAGGTTTCATGCACGTTTGCCAAATACTGGACTAGGATTGGCATCAAAATATTAGTGATGTCAAAAGTGTCGCTACTGGTCAAACCTCTAAAAGAAAGAGTGTGCATCAGCTCAGGATAAAAGAAGAAGTGTTAACTTTAATCAGTGAAAGTTATTAACAGCCTTGTCATGTGTCTATGTTTTTCGCAGGAGTTTTTGACAAGCAGTCATTTAAAAAAAAAAAAAAGAATCATGATCCAAGGAAAAAAAAACTATTATATTTTGTGGGCAGAGTTTTTTTCACACTTTCAGATCTCAAAGCTGACTTAGAACACAAGGGTTTTTGGATCATTGTGACACTGCAAGTAAATCATACCTCTTTTGAAGTGAACCAAAAGATCTTGGACTAAATCCGGTGTGAGGTTTTGTATAGGACGCACTCTATGACCACAAAGTGCTGGATGTTTACTTTTACTTTTACTAACAACAAAAAGTAAAATGAGGCCCCATCAGACATGAAGTGGACCAGTAGATGAGTAGAGTCCCTGTTTTTGTCCTGTGTCAATGGCAAGTTAAGTTCTTATACACTGGACTTCATGCAAAAAATCTAAAGTCAAGAATCGCATTTATAAATGAGTTTTTTTCACACCCTGGGCATATTGATTGATAGTCGAGGTCTGCTCATTACAAAAAGTCCCCCTGAGATAACTTCTGAAATTAATTTGCTCTCTATACATAAAATCAAATTGATTTCTCCAAAATAAACTTAGAGACCTTATGATGTGTAAGTTTGTAGGATGAATAAATGCAGTTTGGTGAACTACTCTGCTGTCTCACTCTTTTGTCCTCTTTGCAACAAAAAGAGCAATAGGTTTTTCCATTGCCCTGTCTGTGCATAAAAAGTATACAATTCAGAGGGACCTCAACATCTAAGAAAAGGGCAACTCGATGCTGTATAATACGTTAATGTTGGTTCAAGAAACACAGTTCAAAGAAGTTACTGCTGAACATAAAAGTGGTAATTTTGTCTTTGATTAACAAAAGATTATCGAATCAGGATTCAAACCCTAAACCTGTTCTAGTTAGGTTTAATATGGGCTTTGACCTGGTCTGAATGTAGGAGTAAATTTATTCAATTTGTATCCAAATATACTTCCAATTTTAAACGAATGTTCCAAAAATTCCATAAGGAGTGCAAATTTTTACATGTGAAAATTTTGCTCTTAATCAATCGATGTGATGGAAATATAATACTAATGAGGGGGAAGATGAACAAATGGTGTAAAAAAAACTATAGTATAAGTGATTGGCAAATTGTTATCCATTATACCCTGCATGGTAGTTTCTTGTTTTGTTTTGTTTTGTTTTGTTTTGTTTTGTTTTGTTTTGTTTTGTTTTGTTTTGTTTTGTTTTGTTTTGTTTTGTTTTGTTTTGTTTTGTTTTGTTTTGTTTTGTTTTGTTTTGTTTTGTTTTGTTTTGTTTTGTTTTGTTTTGTTTTGTTTTGGTTTGGTTTGGTTTGGTTTGGTTTGGTTTGGTTTGGTTTGGTTTGGTTTTTGCTTCTTGTTTTTGCTTCTTGTTTTGCTTCTTGTTTGCTTTTTATTTATTTTTTTGTTTTGAAAACATTAATCATTATCATCATTTATCATTAATCATCATTAATTAAATTAATTACACCCCAACATTTTTATTGGTGGTGTAAAAGTTAAAAACTATTCTCTTAGCTGTGATTTCATGTGGGACATCACTTCTGTAATGCTGCACACGTATTGTGTTTCTCCCCACCTCCCCCCCTCAGCGAGGCCGTCTCCCACTTGTAAATGAAAGCAAAAAGTCGCTGGAATCTGTTCTCATTTTTTATGTAGAGGACAGAGGAAACATAAGATGATGGGCATCATTAAGACCAGCGGTGCGTGCCGAGGCATTGCACTGTTAAAGCAACCATACTCACCATCGTGATGTTCATTAACGCTGCATTGCCATAGTGCCTCACTATATACACAGAGCCACGCATACAAGTGTACAGATGAACATTCACAGACACATACACAAACACACACGTCTTTATCCCCACATCAGAGCAAATATCATTAAATTGCATTAAGAGTAAATGGCTATTTTATTTATCTCATTAGAAGGTGAAGAAGTTTTGTTGATACCAAGCACTGACTGTTTGATCACTTTGATGTTAGGGGGAATGTCTATCAGTATAGTGCTGTATTTTCTTTTTACCATGCATCTCGGATTTTTCTTCCCATATATACTTACACAATGTATGTACGTATGTATGTGTGTGTGTATATACAGGCATATATATATATATATAGAGAGAGAGATATGGGTGGTTGTATATGCCTTTCTATATATTTTATACTTACAAAAGAGGATACTAATCAACAGGCAATCTATTTCACGATGCCACATTTGTCTGGCCATATAAATCCAAAATGCCCAAATTCACTGCCAGTAAAATTTTGTTCGGTTCAATCCCAAATTAGCTGTCAAAGGTCTAAAATGTATTTAGTTTGAATTACTTCATTATTTCAAGACAATCAGCTGTGGTTTTTAAAATATTACTCTCAGTAGTAACCAGCTTTCTTGATTTAAATTATTTTTTAGAGACAATTGTGCCATGTTCTAATTATTCCCTCCGTTTCTCTTGTTTTGTGTCCAACCTTCCACAGCAATTTGGCAAGATTTTAGACGTGGAAATTATTTTTAACGAGCGCGGCTCCAAGGTAAGTGCCTTTGTATTTTAATTGTATTCGTCCCCACCTCGCTCTCCTTTTCCTCTCACGGTCGTCCACTCCTCTCTATCTCCGCAGCTCCCCTCCGTCAGTCTAATAGTTATTACAAACCTATCAGTGACAATTGCCTTCAGGCAGCTCTTACACCTTTTCAGGCTGCCAGACGTTGTGACATACAAGGAATCGCTCCCACTTATCTTAATGTTGACATCGTGATTCACACAGTCTTCAGGTGTACACCGTCTTGCCTGGTTAGCTTCCAAACCTTTAGTGCCTGGAGATAAGGATGAAGTGTAACACTTATCGTGCAGTCACCTGTATTACAGCAACAGCTATTTAAATTATTACTTTTGGATGTCATATCAGTATTTAAAATTTGAGTTTCCAGCACTGCAATCATTTACTTTGATATATGATGTGACTATGTTTTTATTCCAAGCAACAGGAATAATTTTTTCAATCATCAACTGTGATTCGGATCTAGCAAGGCTTTGAGAATGAGCAAAAGGAAATTTTAAAATAATATTTAGCAGACGTATCACTGCCGGATTTATATTTTGAGCTTGAGTAGCCCCAGCTTTTGCAATTTCATGTTTAACACATCTTAAATTTAGTGCTGCTCTCTTTGCTGCCCTTCGAAGACTAAATATATGAAGATAGGAAGGAAGTGAAAGCACCTGGACTGGAGTGCAGCCCAGTGGAGGAACCCTGCATGTTTCAACAAAATGTCAGCAGGATTAATTTTGCTCCCACTTCTCAGTTTTAAATTTATTTCTTTTATCTTGTCCCCCTTCCAAGGACAGGCTCATGTGTTATTTATGCCCAGTCAATCCTGCATATGCATAGGAGATCACCACACTGCCGTTCCCACATATTATATGGTGGAGAAATTACAGGGTGACAACTGGGCCCAGAGACGTGAGCTGAAAGGACTTGCTGCTGGTTCAACAGGTTATATCAGGCGCATCAAGGTTCAGGGTCTGCAACCACTTCAGTCAATGATGATAAAGCAGGTCAGGGGCACAGAGTGGAGAAACCCCCCTCTTTGTTGTTGACACTACATATACAAGCCCAAATAGTGTAAGGGGGGGCTTGCTAGATCAAGGGCCATTATTCTGTAGGGTCTATTCTGATGATGAGCTACATTTCACCCCGAGTTCAACAGCACTCATTTCCACAGGACCAAAGTCCTTGCTACTTTCTCACATTCCTGGTGTATCATACCAATGTGTGAAACATGCCTATTTACCAGCTAATAGTCACAGCTGACTTCAACTAAATCTACTGTAAAATCCCTTAATTCTACATCACCCATTTTATACATTATATTGAACTAGGCCAGGGGTCAGCAACCCCCGGCTCTAGAGCTGCGTGTGGCTCTTTTGCGCCACCCTAGTGGCTCCCTGGAGCCTCTTCAACAAATGCATGAAAATGGATGGGGGAATGTATTTTTTGTTTTAATATGGTTCTTAACGTTTTCCAATGCCGTAAGAAAAGGCATTATAAATATTAAATTTCAACATTTCTGTCAACAAAGATTTGTGTCATAGCCTGCGACACACATCTCAGCACGGTGACATGCCAGGCAGGTGGCTGTTGTAAACAAACCGACGGGTATGTCAAGGGCCATGGATCCCAAAGGTAAAAAGAGAAAGATAGCTGATGAGAACAGAGGATTCAAGGAAGAATGGACCAAATCATTAGCGTTTCATTGCCAATGCAGAAGAATTGCCTGCATGTTTGCTTTGTAAAGAGAAGTTGTCGAACAACAAAAAGAGTAATTTGTTGTTGTTTCCGGGGAAGGCATACTAAAGTTGCAGCCAACTTTCCAGTTGGGAGTGAGAGAAAAAGTGCGAGTGCAATACTTCTGAACAAATTAGAGGAGCGCAAAAGTACATTTAAGAAGTGGATTGCATCTCCAAACTCCACTACTGTGCAAGTTTTGTTGCAACCCGAGATATAATAAAGTGTGGAAAACCGTTCACGGATGGTGATTACATGATGGATTCATTCATCAAAATATCAGAGCACCTATTTTCAAACTTCAAAATTAAAACTACTACTTATTGATTCTGATAGTAGGATGATATACACTAACAGCCTGTGTTGCCTTCATATAAGGCTTATATAAGGCTTTTAATTTTTTGCGTCTCCAGACAAATTTTTTTGTTTGTTTTTTGGTCCAATATGACTCTTTGAACATTTTGGGCTGACAATTTCGTATGATTTTATTATATGGTGAGAGGACGAGTTACACTACATGATTGCGGAGTGCTGAATTTGTAGTTTAATGATTTTAAACAGAGGCTATCATCCTTTCTTCTCTATCGGTAGTGGGCAAGATTATGAACAGAGCAAAAAATACACAGCTTAGCCAGTGCCAAGCATGAGAAGCTCATGCCTTTGAAGGATCTCAGTCATCCAGGTCCTGGTTGATAGTTTTCAAATTTATGTCAAATGGCATTGTTTTTTGGATTTGTTTTGTTTTTTCTCTTGGGGATGTTTCACCTGTACTCCCAGAGGCTTCTTCAGGGACTCACTTGAGTTCAGACTCAGGTGAGTTCCTGGAATTCATACCTTTGTTCCCCAAACAACACACACACACACAACAACACACTCATTCATACCACAAATCTCAACTTGGACCAACACCCAACTACAATCCCAACATTTTTACACTGGAAACTCCCCTCGGCCAAGTAAAACTGAAGCAGCCTTCTTCGATGACAGTTGAAACATCTTCAAGAGCAAGAAAAAAAGACCAAGAGCAGTTGCCACGACAAGATTTGACAACAATAAGAATCTCATGTTTGTGTGGATGGACACACATTTGAGTTAGTTCATCAACAACAGTCAGTGGCACAGGAATGTCCTATTGGGACACAGACAAAGAATTGTTATTTAAACCATCCAACTATCAGATCAGGTTAATTAATAGGTTTAATTAATAATAGTTAACGTCAAGCTTGATGCTGAATAGAACAGCTTTTCATAAAAAGTGATTCACAGGAATTCATGCCAAGGGCAATGCATCCAACTTATGGGAAAACCCCAAACTTCTAGTACCTGTTGCAGCTTTTCTTGCTTCTTCCTTGACTCTTTTCCAGATGCTCACTGATTGGTGCTTAAAACCAGTGGAAGTTTTAGTTTAAACCTCAACTCCTCATTTTTACCCGATTTCAGCCTCTGAGAATGCGGACTATGGTGAGGGGTTAAGATCTTCAACATTCATTTTTTTTACAAGTTTAGGCATATAAAATGCTTTCAGGGTTTTCTACCCTGCTTTCTTTGCAATGCTTCTTGTGTGAATTAATCGTTTTCAGGGAGTTTCTGAGTGCCGTGGCAATATGCAGTATTAATTGGTTGTAAAATATGGAGGACTGATCAGTTGATCCGAGACATCAGACTTCCTTCTCGTTATATCTTAGTAACTTATATGAGTCTGACAGTTGACTCCATATGGGCTTGTGTCTCTATTTTTCTTGTGTAACCAACTTACTGCTGCTTTTGAGCTTTCACACAATCCTTTCTTACAATTGTCTATGGCAAGAAGGATCCACAGGAAGAGGTCCATGTGAGAGGGAAATAAATGGTGAACTCTGTGGAGGAAACTTATAGATTATGAGAATAGAAAAAGCTTAAAGCACAGTGAAAGGAAATTGGAGCCCCGATTTACTTTTTCTCGTGAAATACAACAAAAGTTAGCTCTGCATAATGACTTTTGAGTGTCCTTGAGGTCTTTGTTACCCTGTGAATGTCGTGACTAAAGGGGCAACACACATCTGAGTCAAGACACAGCCAGGCACTTAGACAGATGGTTAGTCTGTAACCAAATTAACCATGTCTTTTACACCAACTGATCATTTCAGGTGTTCTGAACATCTCGTTACAAACATCATCATTTCAACATCAAAATTAATATTGCCTTTTTTTCACAAATGAATCAGTCCTGACAAAACTCCAACACATGGGAGGTGTGATTTGTTATTCCCCCCAAGCCTACATGAAATGCAAGACGGAGGGAACTGTAACAATATCATGACTACATGATGTGTCGTGACACAGTATACGGAGGTCACAATGGTCAACCTTTATGTTAACGATTTCTGTCATGACAGAACCCCTACAATGATCCGTAAGAACCACTTTAAACTCCATATTGCCTCCCCACATATGTGTCTAACTAGAAATATTAATGTTTTTCCCATCCTTTGGCTCTCAGGTCTGCATTATTTGTAATTTATATCATGTTATTTGCCAGAAAAATGTCAAGTATTTTGAACAGTTTTCCAATACTTCGAGGAAAAACTGTCTTGTGTCATCCTGTAGAACAATTTGAATAGTTTCAGGAAAAATACCCATCCTTTGGAGAGGTCCCTAATTTTGTATCTAATAAAATTGTTCAGGTTTTTATGCCCCACCCTCATGAATATAAATATTGCCAATTAGCCAAGCTTTGCAGGTGTGACCAGAGAGTAGATATGTTTAGTTGCAGTGTGTTCAGATATGTCATGACACACGGTCTTTTCGCTTTTTAAAACCAACCTTCTTATTATGAAGAAAGGGGCTTGATGTGGTCTAACTTGCGTTCACTATTAAAGGGGTTTATAAATGCCAATCAATATTCACAACTAGTCCCTCCCCAAGCTCTGTGCTTTACTGGAGATATGCAAATAAGTGGAAAGAGTAGATCACTGACTTTGGTTTCATGGGGCTTTTTCCACAAGATATTAAAATTGCATTACTTTAAGAAACCTACTGATGAATTATTGAAAGTACATATCAATACTTGCAAGAAATATTCGGTCATGCAGTACTAAAACTGTTGATCAATGCCCACTTCTATACTATTCACCTGCATTACAAATGTTCTCCTGTTTTTAAATTCCTATTATTGTTTGTTAACACTGATACAGGACTCTGTTATGTCTCAGCAAAATGAGGAAGTATAGCTATAAATGCAGTATTTTCAATGTCCCTAATATGCCGCATCAGAACAATAGACAAGAAGCTGTTTCTAAAAACCATATCTAATCTCAGCTTTCATTCACAGACGAGGCTTTACAGTTTAGAGGTTCCAGACTCGGCTTTTAAGACAAATTGTGCTCTTTGAGTCTGCTGCACCTCCTGGCCTGGTCTCTGATGCAGGCCGGGCCTCATGAGCCAGCTGCAACGTCAGGCTCAGTGATTTTTGGTTGATTAATGCAGGAGAGACTTATATGCTGCTTCTCTTTGGGGTCCCTGAGCGTGTACAACAACCCATCAGTTTACACAGTAAATTCTGTGGAGGGTCACCTCCTCTGTTGTCCACTGGGCAGTACAACCAGCATGGCAGCCTTGATTTCCCGTTAGTTCCAAAAGTCACAACCAGACAAAATATATTTTAACAGTGAAAAGGAATCAGACCATTTCTTTCACACTGAATTTTTTTTGCAATCGTACCCAGGTGAAAACACTCTTTGGTTCCAGTCAATTTGGCCCAAACAAGATCAGTATGAAAGCAACCTTGGTTGCCCACATATTTGAGGTCCAACCTGCAATGTCCTGCATTTCCAACTTTTTCTCATAATACCAGTGTCTACCGTTCTTTCTGTTTTCCTTCTGGCTTCCGCTTTTTGATATAGGGCTCCGTCTAACCTCCACTTTATCTTTTTTCTCTATCTTCTATCCCACATTTCTCATCATTTCATGTGTGGACTATCATCTTTAATCTTCTGCCTCCTGGCAACATCAGGGCTTCGGGTTTGTAACATTTGAAACAACTGCAGATGCCGATCGTGCCAGGGAGAAACTTAATGGTACAATCGTAGAGGGACGCAAAATAGAGGTGCCTTCCTTTACTCGTATCTTTTTACATCCCACCTCATCCCTTCCCTCTTCTACTCCCTGAGCCCCGACTTTGTATTTCCTTTCTCTGCCTGCCTGAAGTTTCCTGCAATGCCTCCCCTCTCCTCCTCCATTCCTGTCGTGTCTCCCACCTGCCCGCTGCACCCTGAACGCTGCATGTCGAACCCTGATCTGTAAGTGTATGTGACCAAGAGAGAGACTGACCTCCTCAGCAATGTTTGAATCTGTTGCACTGTGTTGGCACAAACGGCATTTTTGCTCAGGATGGATTGTGTCATTTGTGATTGTATCATGTGCATGAGATCAAGGATATTTATTGATTACAGTGTTTTGTTTTGTTTTGTTTTTTGTGTGCGTGTTTGATTATTCATATGATTTGATGTAGAAAAGAACATGGATTGTTATTACCTCTTTACTAAATGGGGAATTCAAATTCAATTCAAAGGATGAATTGATTTTGGAGGCATATATATAAAAGAGCAACAATTAATTACTTGTTTATCATAATAACCTGTTTGAAGTCACAGGAAGTCACAAATCATATCCAAGACAAAGCTCATTTCAATTATTTAACTATGTAAAAACAGAATTCTTGGAAAATATTCCAGTTATCTTAGGAAAACCACATTCATGATGATATCAACAATTTCATCAATTAAAAAATAAATATATTTGCTACATTGACATACCAACAGTTTGTGCTGCCGCCTAACAGCTGGAATTTTCCCCAGTTTGCCTGTTCTTCCCACGTCTGCTGACCATGTCAGTTTTCTATGGGTTCTCCATTTTTCATCCACAATGCAAACATATGCAGTAGGTTCATTGAAGATCCTAAATTGTCCCGACTCGGGAAGTTTTTTAAATACTGGAAACCAACAACATTTTAGCTGACCATGTGTCTTTTCTCTTCAAGTGAGATTTATTGCTTCCAAACCATCATAAAATTTTCTAAAAAATACTTAGGCATTAGATGAAAATATGCAAAATATACTGTTAAAATTCTTTTAAGATTTACCCACAATATAGACAAATATAAACTTAAGAAATTCTGTAAAAATTCAAATCACGTACAACAGTCATAAAAGTAAAAGCAAATGACTGTAAAAGTATTTTAATCTCTGACTAAAAATACATACATTTGAAATGTCAGGTGATGTATCTGATATTTAAAAGCTTCAAAAGGATTCTGAGGGCAGCATATGCCGGCACTCCATGTATTTGTGCTTCGTATTCTGCATGCAACCTTTCACCCAGGCAAATGATACATCTTTAAATGAAAAAAAAAGACAAACTCAGTAAAAAAATCAGTGTTTATACCAGATATAATACAAATTACACAAGGTAATTTAAGACTTTCATACACTGATTTTTCCCATGCACGTTTACTTTGCAGCTGTGTTTGAATATGGTCACTTAATTTCTCTGTTGTCTTTGGATTAGTGAAAGCATCATACATTCGATGTGCTGCATGCAGACTTACTTGTGGAATGATCCAATGCTAGTGTAGCACGGAAATTGCTTAGGATGTGGGTTTGTCCGTAGCGTGCACAGTTTTCGCTTTTGTTTCTATGTGTGCACGTACTTACGCTTTTGTTTTATGTTTGCCTGTGACACTAACCATGTCTGTCTGCTGGCAGGTCAACAACGCCACAGCAAGAGTAATGACAAACAAAAAGGTGGCAAACCCGTACACAAACGGTAAGCTTTATTTCCATCCTCGAAGCTCCTTTTATTGCTGCTTTCATTCCATTTCTCCCTCTTATATTGTCGCTCTGCTCATTAATTTTCTCTGTTTTCAGCCGTCTCCACTTTCCTTAACCATGATTCAATTTCAGTGCCAGTATTAGACTTGGCTGCGCTGCAAAGCAACAGACCTTTTGGTTATATTTATTTGACAAAAAAAAAAAAATTAAACAACCCACATCATTATTATCCTAGTAAGTAAGCTTGTTCTTTATATGGCAGGGAAACCGAAGGCTACAAATGCAAGCCAGGCAGCGGATTCCACCGTCACACAGAGTCTTTCACATTTGATTTATGAAATCAATATTTGTCAAAGAGGCAGCCAATTTGGTTTGAAATATCGGGCAAATAGCAAAGTGCAATTTTTTTCTTACTCAGCAGGCAGAGGTGCTAAAATGGTAAAAGGAAAGTGGCAGAGAAAGGAAAATTGGAGGTGGAGGAGGGGACTTTAAAGTGGAAAGAGGATGACAAGAGTTTGGTAGATGGAAGAGGGGGGGAATGGGTAAATGAATAAAGCCAATAAAAACAGCAAGGAATCATTGGTAAAGAGGGAGAGACGGAGCTGTAAGGGCGTGTTGCTCTCTTGAAACACTCATTTATGTGGACTGAACGACAGAGTGGTGAGTGGAGGGAAAGAGTGATGGAGACAGTGGGAAGAGGTAAAAAGGGGATGGGGTAGATGAACAAGGGAGGGTATTAAATGGCCAGACGTGTCAGCACCTCTCGCACACACACATACACACACACACACACACACACACACACACACACACACATGCACACTTCCATCCTGAGGGTGCAGAGAAAGAGAAAATGAGCCCTGAAGGGTTTTCCATTCATCATTGTCATCAAGGCCCAACAGCACCTATACACACACACACACACAAACACACAAACATATATTTCCAATTCATCTTTCTTTCTTGGTTATGTTTTATTGGCTTCGGTGGTGGTTAAGCAAAGGGTTGCCAAACGGCGACATCACAACCAGGCAAAAAAGTAACAAAAGGAAACCACAACAAAAATGAATAAAGCTCCAATTTCACAGCAGCAGCACTGGCCTTCAAATAGTTGTCTGGGGCATCATAGAGAAACTCTAATTGCTCTACCTGCTTTTCATTCTGCAACTGTGTGTGTTCTCTCTGTCTGTGTGTGTGTGTGTGTGTGTGTGTGTGTGTGTGTGTGTGTGTGTGTGTGTGTGTGTGTGTGTGTGTGTGTGTGTTTCTCCCATCCAGGCTGGAAGCTGAATCCAGTGGTTGGTGCAGTATACGGCCCTGAATTTTATGCAGGTAAAGAATCGTACCGTTGTGACGGGAAAGCACGACAAAGATAACAATCTGCAGTCTTTGGGTTTTCATTTGGTTTCCAGGTCCCTTGTCTGTGAAGCATGGAAGATGTTATTGTGTGTCAGTGCTTGGGTTTACTTGTGCAATGTATTTGTGTACATGCAAGCACGGTTTGATGTGGCAGCTTGGTTTCATTTGGGAGAAAGTGCTGAGACCGTCCGCTCTCCATAACTGCTCTCCTTTCTGCTCATTAGTCTAAAATCTGTTCATTCCCAGACAGGTTTACAGCACTCCTCTAAATAACTGCTCTGACAGAGAGAGGCCATCCATCTATTTTATTTCTCCTTCACTCCCTCCCTTTTCCCTGCTTTCCTGCCTCTGTCCCTTTACCAGATCATCCATCCCTTCATCCGCCGACCCAACCAAGCATCCGCAGTTGACCTCCCCCACAACCCCGGAACACAGATGTCATGCTTGGCTGCCTGTTATCCCATATTTCCTTTCCTTTCTTTTCCTTTCCTTTCCTTTTCTTTCCTTTGCTTTCCTTTGCTTTCCTTTGCTTTCCTTTCCTTTCCTCTCCTTTCCTTTCCTTACTTTCCATCTCATTTATTTTCTTTTGTTTCCCTCCCCGCAAAATAAAACCTGAGGAAGATTTTATTTTCATCCAAGGCCGTACAGTTGACATGTACACAGCAGAACACTGATAGTTCAGCCTGTAAAACATGCCAGCATGAATATATTTCCCAAAGCAGCGACAGTGACAGCGGAAAATTTCAGCACATGTAGTCTATAGATGTGTTAAAATGTGTGTGAAGGGACAGAAAAACAGTGATGACTTGAGGACGAAAAAGGAAAGCTGCAGTATCTTGCAGAGGGCAGGAGGGTTGGGTAGTGTTTCACTATGGCAGTGGTTCTTTTTCCAGTAGTGGTTTGGATATTCTGAATTGGTTGAGAGGGTAAATAATAGGAGCCCCAGTCTTTTCTCATGTACTCACCAATCCCAAGAGGAGCTTCTGAATCTATGCAATCAAGCCTCCAAGCTAGATAAAGGCAGAGCTGGTTTTTACCCCTACTCTGACGCGTCTTTGGAATGTGGTGAAGATAAAACAGAATATGTTGGGATCTTCTGATCTACTCTGCTCGCACAACGGTGAAAATGCCTCTGTGCCGTCCTGACATGGTGGAGGTGTTTTTGTGCCAATCGATCAGGGTCTATGAGATATAGTATCAAAGATTCTGTATTCCTGACAAACTCCTCTGCTGTTTTCTTGATGGAGGGAGAGGCTTGAGCCTGGGCTTTTATTTTATTACCGAGGCTGAGTTGAGGTCTAAGAGGTCTCCATGTCTTCCACGAATGCTAAGTGGATGTGACACCATCAGTGAAATGTGTTGAAGAAACTGTAAACTGGATGATGAGGAAAGTCTTGATGCTGTTTGGTCCATCACCAGGCTCTGAGACCATAGCAATTGTGAATATTGCTCTGTTGTCAGGAGGTTCTGATCCTCTGGGGCTTCATCGGGAAAGGTTTAACAGTGATGGCCTTTACAATTCATGGTTTTAAGTGTGTGGCATCTCCATGCTATTTGCAGTATACTTATATGGATAGATGAAACAAAAATTTCAAGGTCCCTTGTTTGTGGAGCGTGGAAGACGTGATTGTATGTCAGTGTCTGGGTTTACTTGTGCAATGTGTTAAGTGTCAACGCGAGCGCAGTTTGATGTGGCAGAACAGTATGGGTACTCACTGAAGATCTGACGGAATTCAGATCAGTCGGCATGCAAATTGGTCGGATTACTGGTTCATTAGGATGGACAACCCGAGTCAACCACATTTCCACAACCATCTTATCATTGATATAAAAATTATGTTTTAGATGGCTTGCTAGTTTGTTTGCTGGTTGATTGATTGTGATTGTAAACCACGATCTGATATGCATTATTTTTGCATTTTGTGCATCATATTGGTCATGTTTAAGCTCTTACAACTGTAAACCTTCGGTTTATTTTCTGTTGAATTCTGCAGGAAGGTGTTTTCACTGAAACAGCTTGATCCGGCAAACGTGCTGCTCCAAATTGCGTTAAAATGCAAAGTAAAGCATCAGGGACATCACTAAGCTGCAATTTAAAGAATGACAATAAACAAAAGCAAAAATTCTCTGCTGCAACAGGCCAAATACTGAGTTGTAGTAATGACAACAGAGTTAGAAAATTAGCATCAGGTTAAAAACAGAAATGGTTGGAGGACAACTGTGTTTGTTTCCCTTATGAAAATCTGCAAAATATTGATATTTTTTAGTTCAGTGGGAAAGTTCACCTCAAAATCCAATGAGTCCAGTGATGCTATTGGTTATTTCATTTAGCCTGCTTAATTTGGGAGATGTACCATCTCCATGTAAAAAAAAAAAGTAAAACAAACAGGACTTAGTAAGACTTACTTCAGATACTTGTCATTTTTACATATTAACTAAAGACTCAAGTTTAAGAATGTCTACTAGTGAATCTAAGGGTGAGGAAGTAAGAATGGTTGCGACAGTCTCGCTTCGTCTCTGAAAAAAATGAAAAATCTCCACTTGCAAGTGAAAGTATGTGGGATTGGGATTTCTTCAGGAATAATTATGACTGCATTTAATCTAGTTTGGGGCGGGAGTGAAGCAGGATGTAAAGCAGGATGTAAGGACGATTAATCACCCTTTATCAGACGGCTTTTCCCAGCACCCATCAGCTGAATCGGCCTCCATAAATCCTGGCCAGCTGACAGTGCACTCCATCTCCATTGCCGAGCTCAGCTACAGGTTTATTGTGCGCAAATCCCATTCAGAAGAATGACAGATGACCTCCACGTGCATACACACACATGCTCACACTCTGCTGAAACCTACATGGAGCTTGAGCATAAATGCAGAGTCTAACTTTCACACCCAACATACGAAAGGAAAAAACTAGACATTCATATATATGTAAAAACAAACATATCATAGCTAGCAGAAAATGCATTTACATTTTCACATTAAACCAAGAACTGCGATTATATTGAAGCTGAATTACAATCTTCGTCTCTTCAAACACCTTAAGCCTTTCCAAATAAGGGCTCATGATCAAAATCTTTCTTGGACAGGATCAACAAAGGTAAATGACTTCATGTGGGGTATTTTTTCACACTTCATAAGTATAGAAAGTAAGTCAAGTCAAATCAGTGAGGGAAAGGAAAAACATATGTTGAGCGCATCTCATCTGATTTCTTTATTATTTACAGATCCAATATATAGATTTTTACTCCCATGTATGAAGTAAATCTAAGAATATCCAATTTTCAGTTTAATAGCAGAAAGAATATCGACTTTCAATTAAATTAAATTATGGCAAATAATATCAATGTTTAGAAATATTAATTTGAAATGTTGTTAGAAAATCAACATTGGATTTCTTTAGAAAGCAACACAGTATTAAAAAAAGATAACAGTTAAGATATTTAAACATTTATAGCATTAAAAATGCAAAATTCAAAATAATGAATAAACAAAAAACACCTTACATATATTATCATCTGGTTCTGTCTGTTGTATCAACGATCTTATCAGATATTTTCCATTCAAAATGAAAAATTGAAATGCTTTTACTTTGTTTGTGCAAGCAAGTTTATCACAAAAAAATACAACTTTTTAATACTCTTAAAATTCGTTCTATTTCTGGAAATCATCTGTTAAGCCCCTGTGTATTCCATAAAACCCTATCTCAATGGGCTAAAGATTAAAGTGAGATGAAATTATTTTCCGAAGTAGGAGTTTACCTTTTAGCTTTGTATTCACACTGGACCAACATGGGTTGCTTTGTTTTGGGCTTTTACAGGGATCTGAGAGGTGGCACAGGATGTCTTCTCCCACCTCCACCTTTGCTGAATACCTGTTGCTTGCTTGCTGGAGGTTTATCAGTGTGTGTGTGTGTGTGTGTGTGTGTGTGTGTGTGTGTGTGTGTGTGTGTGTGTGCTTTAGAGTGTGT
>CAAKHD010004507.1:0-76903 GCA_901007705.1 Fistularia tabacaria
AGTTGGAAAATGAGTATACCTGTATGTGCATGTATGTGTGGATGTGTGTGTGTTTGTGTGTGTGTGTGTGTGTGTGTGTGTGTGTGTGTGTGTGTGTGTGTGTGTGTGTGTGTGTGTGTGTGTGTGTGTTCGCTTGCCAAATGTGTGTTTAATCTTGCATGTTTACATACACAGTTCCAAAGTTTTTCTTCCCAAGCTCAACAACATTATTTAGCCTAATGGAGATCCAAAATCAATGTAACTTTCGTGAATTAAACTTATCAGACAACAAGTTATTTATTTACATTTAAAGTGTGTATAACTGTTGAATAAATAACGTCATATGCTACTGAAAAATGAAATTTAAATTTTTGTGCTGAAGACGAAAAATCTCAAACAGGCTAGCTTTTACATTTCTATCATGAAATAGACACACCTCTACACATTCTTTCTTAGACGATGCCCAATGCATGTAGAAAAGACTGCCCCTCACCTTGTTTTCAAATATCCATTCATTTGTTTTACCAAAATCCTATTCGTTGACAACATGGACTAAAATACCTGCAACCACCCCTCGACCCTGTGATTTGCAGTTACTTTACTTCCCCTACACAAGAACACGAGTGATGCAGTAACAGGTAACTTACGTGGCGAAACGAACGTTACTAATGTATAAAACGGTTAATCACCTTCTATCATAAATAAAAATAACACATTCCACCCAACTCCGTTTATTGCTGAATCGCCAACAACCCCGCGTTCTTACGAAAAAGATTAATATTACACTGCTGAACTTTTTTGGCATTTTCTTCACTTAATTTACTCACTTGCTTCCAGTGTGACTCCGACTCCTGTATTTACTTCCTACTTCCCGGTACACGTGTCTATGACAGTGAAACCCCGCCCCTTCTCGTTGTCTATTGGCCAATTGCTGTGACAGTGCAAAGTAGCGCCTCCAGAATGAGATCATGACTAAATATCGGCTGTCAATCAGCGTTAGGGGGCTATTCTTGCAAATTTCAATGTGCTGAAATTAAACATCCACATACCTATACTACGTAACTGTTTTGCTTTCGCAGACTTTAACAAAATACACTGCAATTGTCCAGGGGGGGTTGTTTGGACAGATATTGTGCATGGATGTTCCTGTTTATATGTGCATTAAATTTGTATTTGTTTAAGTCTAAAACTTATTGACCTGAGGCTCATGGGTTTCCCACAACAGGGACTGAAATAAACAGATGACGGTTCATGATGATGATTTTAAGAAATCGAATGAAAATTTCCATGGAAATATCACAAATACATTTTTTTCATTCTGAATTATATATATCTGGAATGTTTTATTTTCTGATTTCTTAGTTTGTTTCATTGGTTGTTTACTGTTCATGTGTAAATCAATTTGATTGATATTTAATGTAAAACTTCCTTTTATTCTTGATCAGTGCAAGTGCAAGTGTAAAAGTCATCTGAAAATACCATGAGTAAATTCACAAGAATGACTTTGAATTCAGAAATTGAAGAATAGAAGGAGTTAACAAAGCTGTCTGGCGACCTGAAAATTACCTGATTGAATGAGTGACCTTCATTTGTAGTTTTTTTTCTGAAAATAATCACACAGAAAAACAAACAAACAAACAAAAAAAATTACTGATCACACGCCCCTCCTTCAGCTGCCACTTTATCGTGGTGAAGGGGTTTGCGTGTCCCAATGATCCTGGGAGCCATGTTGTCGGGGGCTTCATGCCCCTGGAAGGGTCACCGAAGGCAAACAGATCCCAGGGGAGGGGCCAGACAAAGTGTGGCTCAGAAGATTCCCATGAAGAAGAAAAATCATGGACCCAGTTTTCCCCTGCCCGGATGCGGGTCACCAGGGCCCCTGGGCTCACAGGAAGCACCAAGGGAGTCGGGTGCAGTGTGAGCCGGGCAGTGGCCAGAGGAGTGGACCTTGGCGGTCCGACCCGCGACTGCAGAAGCTGGCTTTTGGGACATGGAATGTCATCTCTCTGGCGGGGAAGGAGCCTGAGCTGGTGCGCAAAGCGAAGAGATGCCGACTAGATGTACTTGGACTCACCTTGATTTACAGCATGAGGTCTGGAACCAGGCCTCTCGAGAGGGGCTGGACTCTTTTCTATGCTGGAGTTGCTGCCCCGGTGAGAGGTGCCAGACAGGGATGGGCATGTTGATCTCGGCGCCTGCGCATTGGCGTTCAACCCGGTGGACACAAGGGTACCTTCCCTCCACCCTCAGGTGGAGGGACGGGTTCTGACTGCTGTTTGTGGATATGCACCCAACGGCAGTTCAGTATACCCACCCTTCTTGGGGACCTTAGAGGGGCTGCTAGAGAGCGAGTCCTTCTGAGGACTACTTCGTTCTACTGGGGGACTTCAACACTAACATGGGCAATGACAGTGTGACTTGGAAGTTAGACCAGAATTGCGGCCGTAAGGCGGTCGGTGCCTGTCGGGGCAGCAACCCTCAAACCCACTGGAGGACCCCAGTGGTGAGGGATGCTGTCAAACTGAAGAAAGACTCCTATCGCGCATTTTTGGCCTTTGTGGCTCTGGAGGCAGCTGACATGACAGGTACCAGCAGGCCAAGCAGCATGCGGCTTCAGCGGTCGCTGAAGCAAAAACTGGGGCGGGGGAGGAGTTCGGGGAGGCCATGAAGAATGACTTCCTGTGGGCTTTGACGAGATTCTGGTCCACCATCCAGCGGCTCAGGGGAGGGAAACAGTGCTCCATCAACACTGTGTAGAGTGGGAGAGGGGCACTGCTGACCTAAACACGGGACGTTGTAGATCGGTGCTAGGAATACTTCTCAGACCTCCTCAATCCCATCGAAACGCCTTCCAATGAGGAAGCAGAGCCAGGGGACCTTGGAGGGCATCCACCTATCTCCGGGGCTGAATTTCCCTAGGCAGTAAAATCGCTTTTCAGCAGCGGGGCCCCGGAGGTGGATGAGGTCCACCCTGGGTTCCTCAAGGCTCTGCATACTGTAGGGCTGTCCTGGCTGACACGCCTCTGCAGCATTGCGTGGACGTCGGGGACAGTGCTGCCGGACTGGCAGACTGGGGTGGTGATCCCCCTTTTTAAAAGATGGGGATTGGAGGGATGTATTCCAACTATAGGGGGATCACACTCTTCAGCCTGCCTGATAAGGTCTATTGAGCTGTGCTGGAGGGGAGGGTCCGCTGGATCGTTGAATCTCGGATCCAGGAGCAGCAGTGTGGTTTTCGTCCTGGTCGTGGAACATCGGACCTGCTCTCTACCCCCCGCAGGGTTCTCAAGGGGCATAGGAGTTTCCCCAACCAGTCTACAAATGTTTTGTGGATCTAGAGAAGGCATTTGACCGTGTCCCGCGGGCAGTCCTGTGGGGGGTGCTCCTGGAATATGGGGTACCGACCCCCGTTAATCAGGCTGTTCGGTCCCTGTATGCCCGGTGTCAGAGCTTGGTCCACATTGCCGTTTATAAGTTTGACCCGTTTCCGATTAGCAGCTAGGATAAGGATCAGCATCTCGAAATTTAAGGCCACGGTGGTCGACCGGAAATGGGTGGAATGCCCACTCCGGGTCGAGGAAGAGGTCCTGCCCCGAGTGGAGGAGTTCAAGTATCTCGGGGTCTTGTTCACGAGTGAGGGAAGGATGGAGCTGGAGATCGACAGGTGGATCGGTGCAGCGTCTGCAGTGATGCAGACTCTGTACCGGTCAGTCATGGTGAGAGGGAGCTGAGCCGGAAGGCTAAGCTCTCAATTTTCTGGTTGATTTATGTTCCTACCCTCACCTATGGTCACGAGCTGTGGGTAGTGACCGAAAGAACGAGATCACAGATACAAGTGGGATGGCCAGACTCTCCCTCAGAGATAGGGTGAGAAGTTTGGCCATGTGGGAGGAAACCGGAGTAAAGCTGCTGCTCTTCCGCGAAGAGAGGAGTCAGATGAGGTGGCTTGGGCATTTAGTAAGGATGCCTCCTGGACGCCTCCCAGGGCAGGTATTTCGGGCATGTCCATTTGGGAGGAGACCACGGGGGAGACCCAGGACACGCTGGAGAGACCATGTCTCTCGGCTGGCCTGGGAGCGCCTTGGGCTCCCCCCAGAAGAGGACCATGGACGATGTGGCTGAGGAGAGGGAAGTCTGGGCCTCCCTGCTCCGGCTGCTGCCCCCACAATCCGATAACGGATAAGCGGCAGAGGATGGATGGATGGACGGACGGATGGATGATAACACATGGGGTATATCCGTGTGAGTGGGCTGTGTGTGTGTGTATGAGTGTTTTATGTCTTTCCTTCTTTAAATTGTAATTTTTCTTACCTTTGTTACTCCAATCCCCACCCAAATTACTGGGATGCAGTTGTGGCCCCTCTTCCTATTTTCAATGTTAATAAGAAATAGCCTCTGGCTCTAAATAAGAGGTTAGATAAATGTAAGAGCCATGCAAGGAAAACACCTCATACAGACCTGAAGACCATGGAGAGAATAAGTTTAGATGTTGCACTGTGACTATCTCCACACACCCCCCTGTCTCCCTATCAGGATATGGCTGAAGAGGTGCTGCAGAGTTTCTCACAAAGATTTTTGCGAATAGAATGCCCAACTAGTCTCCTCGACAACTCACTCGCCAGATTCTTTGGTATCAGCAGGACCTTTTGCATCACCTGGACTGCTTGGTGTCTCAGGAGTACTAACTTGGACTCCTGTGATTTGATTTACATTTGTTTGACATTTGATATTTGTTCGTGTTCAAATCCACAGTCCCAGACCTCTCTCCACATTGTCATCCTAAGCTTATATATCTGCAGTCTCCAAAGCCCCACGAATACTTTCCTAATACTAATACTGTCCTACTGTTTCTCCTACTGTTTCTTCAATGGAACTTCTTTAATCCAGTCCAATCACCAATAATTCTTCTGCCCAGGAAACCCTCAGGGCAATGTCTTGGATGAAGCTCCTCCCACTTCTCTTCATTTGTCGAGAATGCTCGGACAGCCTTTTCTTCTGAATTTCTCCTCCAAAGCATAAAAACTTGAAAAAATAAAAAAAATAAATAAAAATGGACAGAGATTGGAATCAGAGATTTCAGATACTTGAGTGAGGGAGGGGGGTTCCATGGTCGTAAGGTGGTCAGAAGGACCAACACATTTAGTTGTGGATGAAGACCTGAGAGAGCGGAAGAAGGTCGGATCGCTATGGAGGGGCCAGGCTATGGATGTATTGACAGATGCAGAGCGATATTTTCAAGTCTGTCCTAGATTCTTTCGGCAGCCAGAGGGGCTGTTGAGGGACTAGGGTGATGTTTTCTCTGCGGGGGGGTCCGAGTTATGATCCGAGCTGCAGAATTCTGGAGGAGTTCAAGTTTGTTCAGGGACGTATTACGGGGGCCCGAAAAGAATGGAGTTGCGGTAATCTATCTGAGAGGTGACAAGGCTATGCCTGAGAAAGTCTGCGGTGTGTGGAGTGGGGAAGGGATTTTCCCACCACCTTTCTGGACCCTCAGTTATTAAGAGACTATTACGGTGACCATTGAGACACGCTTGGATAAATGTCTAGAAGCTCACATTTTCAAAATATCAGTTTGTCTTCAAACTACATGATAAGACTTAATGCCCAAAATAAATTGAGGTTTTGTTGGAAAATAACATTTTGGGTCTTGGTTTATCAAAAACATGAATTAACTCTATCAACACCAGATCTTAGTAGTTTTGTCCAGTCAGTCTTGCCTAAATAACATTGAGTCACTTGATATCATAATTTACATTTTACTAAAACATCGTATGTTGACAAGGTTGATGGCCATCCAGTAATTTACCTCCAGTGATGCATAGTACCTGTTTTTGCACCTTTAAGTTGTTTTCAAAGTTGATTTGAGGAACTAAAATGATGTATGTACTTGTTATTTAATTCATTTATTCAATTATTTATTTATGTACATTTATGTATTTTTTGTTATTATATATTTATTTTAGGAAAAGATTTTTAATCCAATGCTTATGTTTTTCAACTTTATATCCTAAAATTTTCCGATATTTTGTTTGCTACTGTTTTTAAATTAGAATATCTATATTAATTACCTCTACTGTACTGTCCACTTTCTGCTGTGTGAACTGAAATGTCCCTATTGTGGGACGATTAAAGGCTCATTCTCTTCTATTCTATTCTATACTATTCTTTAAATCAAGCTTTGCGTTCTCTGCTGACAGTTAATAGTTAGCTCCCATCATGACCAACTTACACTGTAAAATACTAATTACAGAACTATACTAGTTCTATACTTGTTCCAGTACTATACAGACTTTTTCTTCTAACCCAATAGCATGATGTTAATTATAGAAAAAGGGAGATCCTCATTACATTGCAACATTATGGAATCGCTCAAAACAATACGATTGTTGACAAGAAAAAGATTAAAAGGAATTTGGATTTTGGAGGAAAGGATTTTTTTTCCTTTTTTTTCTATTTTCATCTCAGTTGAAATTTCATCATCAATCAGTCATCAACACCTAAGAAACTTTTCCGACCTCCCGTGAATATACTCACGGATATTGAAAGGTCTGATACAAAGTGCCATGGAAATTAATTCACTCATCACACTGCAAGCAATGATTCTTTCTCAACAGTCAGCACGGAAATCCTCGATTGTATAATCGCACAAAAGACAGAGAGCGTGCTTATTTTACTGAATGCCCTATTTGTTAACACTATTACCTGCAGGACATGATGTTACTGTTCCTCAGTCGTCTGACACCTTCTATTGTGCAATGTACAAATGAAGTCAGAAAACTGGACAGAAAGTATTTCTGAAATATACATTTGGAGCTTCTCAGAGGGTGAAAGGAGGTCAGAGGAACTTTTTGTCCTCACTGTCAAAATAGGAGAATGTAAAATAAATAAATCATCAACATGTAATTCAAGTCTCATGCATTTATTGAAACAATAACCGTGTGTAAAATGTCAAAGTGAGTATTTTGACTTATAAGGAAAGCACCACTGTTAAAATTCAAGAAATTAAAATGCATGAAATGTGCAACCTTTGGCGCTAAAAATTCCAAATGCAACAAATGCATTGTGTTCATTCACTCTCGGGGAAAAATATGATCGTCACGTGAGATCTTAGATGGGTGTCTGTGCATGTTTTGAAAATTTAACAGCTGTGAAAAATAGCGGCTGAAGAAAGAACCTCTTCCTCTTTGATTCTGAGATTCTGGCACCAGAAACCGCCTGTTTACCACAAATGTTTCTGATCCCTGCTGTTTATGCTAATGCAACTTCAAAACCAGAGCATTGCTGTCTATTTTGGAAGGCTTCGCATGACTAAAAAAAAAACAACAACAAATAAACAAGGATTAAAAAGAAATAAATGCATACGCCACAAAGCAAACAACTGTTCAGTATAACGTTACTTGCCATTTTTTCATCGAGAATTCAGTGTGCTTCAAAAGAAATAACTGTATACTAACATCACACTTTGGACAAAAAACATCCAGATTTCATTTCATTTCATGTGAGATCAGCTTTATTTCATCACCTAATGTAACACAGACGTTTCCTTCAGTTAAAAATAGTTTGCATTTCATTGTTGCAATTCCAGGATGAAATATCTTTATAATTCATAACAATCAGCTTTCCTGGAATACCAAGACACAGTAAACAAGATAATGAGTTTCAGGATTTTGCCTACAGCTTCCTGCCACCTCCAACAATTCTGTAAGCATTCTTGGAATTTCTGTATTTTTACATCTTTAGTTCATAATAACCTCTTATGAAACAATTTTTGTCAAAGATAAAATTTCACTGCCTGAATCACATTTTACTGGAAAGATCATTTTGCTGCATGCGAGCTGCAGATGGCCCCATGTGGTTCATATGAAGACTTCATACACACACTAGCAGTATGAGGTTCTTGTCACAGCGTTAAATACCCGGACAGCTACGTCTTTCTATGATACTCAGCAAATCATTTCAAGACCCCCTAATTTCCAAAGAACTTGGTTATCTGTTCAGCTTTACATGCCCCTCATAAGCTCATAAACATTTGCATTCGTATTTCGTTCATTAAAATCAAATAGTGTCCACCAGATGCTTCCCAGATGATGAACCCATGTGGCCTTATTGTAGGGGGGAAATGTCTCAACATATAAGAAGATCAATACATAGTCTTGCATATTGTATACAACCGTTCATTATCTGAGATCAAAAATGCAGTTATATTTGTTGCTTGGGATGACCAGAAATCACTTGATTGAAGTAAAGAGACACACACACCCATGCACACATACCCACGCACACACACACACACACACACACACACACACACACACACACAAACACACACACACAAATCTAGAGCATGTTTCGAACAGTATGTCAGTTTAATTTGAATAATTTTTGGCTGCTATCTTAGAACTTTTATTGTTTCAGTGGTTGAATAATCATCAGCTTTATACATTCAAATTCAGAGAGTTGCTGCAACTGACCAGCTATATTGATGTGTTGCTACTAAATATAACATGACTGTTACATAATCTCCTGTAAGTATCCATCAATGAATGGAGTGCAAACATTGAACCAAATTACATTCTTTCCCTTCCATTAACAATAGCTTTAGTTCCTAAACCTGAACAGACATTAATCCCACTGTCACATTTGTATTTAACATTTGCACAGTATCTAGCCACTGTGGAAAAAATGAAACAATGCAAATTGATAATGCTCAAGATCTACTTCACTTATTTGATTTGATTTTTATTTTTTGCAATACATAGGTTGTATTTTTTTGGGGGGGGGGGCTCAACAATGAGATCTCAGATACAAGCATCTGAGATCTGCTTCCCCACTGCTAGGAGGCTGGGCTTGGTCTTCAAGATCCAAGGTGAGGGGGGAGTTGAACGGGTGGAGCTGGGGAGAGGGATTGAGGACAGGGGCTCTGGGGTTGACCTGAGTGTGCTGCTTTCATCACAAACCTAGCCCCAGGATAATAAATAAAAGTGGATTGATTTTTTTGTAATTACAAAATACATCGATCAGGACAGGGCTATTTCGTCGAAAATGCTTGACAAAAGCCCGAGAAACATCTTTTTCATGCAAAAAGATCTTGCAGCTTTCACCCCTATGTAATTGCATAGGGAGAGAATGTGGCAGTGGTTGAGTAGAGACATGCAACCCTCAGCAAAGGTATTTACAGTCTCATAGTGACCTCTGGTTTAAAACAACAAAAAGAATAGTGGGTACAGTGAAATATCTCTTTCAAGACGCCAGCACTGGTGAGTTTACAAACTATGGACCACTGTGTTAAATCACCTGAGGTATTTCCACATTTTTATTTTAGGATTTCTGCATAAATGTAGCCTCAGGCTGTATTCAACCCGATGTCAATAAAGCAAGGGAGCACGGTAAAAATTGCCATGAAGAGGAGAATCAGCTGCCCACAAAATATAAAGGGTTTTTATAAAACTTGCATTTTGGATATTCGGACCAAAAGCACAGAATTTGGATTAAAATACTTTACATGATTTACATAATTATCTGCTGACCTAAAAAAAAGTAATCGTTCTGTTGCCACTCAAGCATATCTTCAAATATCACCTTTGTTCCATTTGCAGGACTATAAAATTCAGCCGACTTTGTATCCTGTATCAGCGAGGAACAAAACTACAGACTGATCTTTTTTGATGAGCAGAAACTAACAGTAACAGTTACAATGGGCAACAATGGGCAGTAACAATGGGCAACAATGGGCAGTAACACTGTGGACTACGGACCCATAGGCAAAATGTCATATTTCATAATCTGCAATGGTGGCTCGGTATGTTAACACAAAATTGCCGGCCATTTAAATCAGCTGCCCGCCTGTCCCTTTTACAAAAGGTTAGATATGGTTCAGTGACTACCTCTGCTCCCAGCTCAGAGCAAAATGAACCCCCCGCTCCATTCTACTCCACTGAACTTGTATACATTTCAGCCTTGAAAAGGCTTATTTCTGATCCCTACACGCACCAAAATAAATAAGTTGTAACTCTTACGCCGTAAACAAGGCGTCCTTTACATTTGCATGGATGTTAAAATTGCATCCGCTAGAGGGAGCATAAGAATCCAAGGATGTTTGGAATAAACACATGCGATGACAGCAGACAATGGAAAAGTTTTTTCCTTGTATCAATGAGAGAAATGCTTTCTACTTAGTTGTGTTTGCTGGATTTGTCGGGATATACAGTGTTGCTACTCCATTTCATAGACATAATGGACACAGACACAAAAAGAATCCAGCCAACGTGTTTGTACTGTATTTTATACTGGGCCTGAGTAAACTATAAAAAGGGCCTCTTGTGTTTGTGTTAGCATGTTGATGTTAGCATTTAGCCTTAGTATGGTCGCACACGAAGCACGACCGTGCATGCAGGAATGTGCGGCATTTGGATAAACATTTCACACGTCATTCTGAGGGAAACTGACGCCTTTATTTCCGGTGTGTAAGCATGAACTTTCAAGAGGAGAGAAAAAAATATTCATGGTCATGCATAATTGATGGTATGGACTGTATGAAATCGCGAAAAAGAAAAAAAAAAAAAAACCTGACTCTTTGTGCGGAAAAGCCTATTCCACATGTCTTTGCTAGAGACTGCACATGGATATAAATGCCTGGATGTCTGTCTGAACACGGCTGTGAAATACAGTCCGTGAAATATGAAGCTGTCAAACATCTCCAAATTTAGAACCATGAAACAAAGTGTTTCTAGTGATGTTTTTATGGAGGGGGGGGGGTTCATGGTATGAAGTGTTCGTCTCCTGGGGAAGTGGAGCCACAACCTATTTAGGAGTTTAGACTACAAAGGGTTTTCTTTTTTTTCCTGTTAACTGGAACTTGTTAAAAGCCCAAGTGAGAGTGGAATTTCTAAAGAAATCTGTGGCATCTGATGAATAAGCACCAAGATGAGGTCTTTTTGACACGAGATAAAACTCAGATGGAGGCTGGAGTCGCATGATTAATTGCCCAAGTTTCGACTGAGCCTTGCTCACGTCAGTGGAAGGTGGCAGAACACGCTGCAGGAATTTTTGAGGGGGGGGGGCTTTCTTCGGTGTTTCCAACAATGCGTGTCGGAGCAGCAACAGGACGGAGGTCATCCCTCATCCGTGGTCTTTAATCTCCTCCGGTCCCTCCCCCTCACTACATCTTTTTCCTCTCCTTTTCACTTTCTACTCACTCAACACCTCCTTTTATCTACTTTTTAAAAGCACTGAGCGCTCTAAGATAAATGAGGAGCAGAGTTGAAGAGGAGAAGTAGTTAAAGACGTGAAAAGAGCATCCCTATGTCAAATATCAATGAGCAAAAGCCCTGAATTAGAGGCAGCAGACTTTTCCTGTCAGTAGATTTACGGTTATGGAATTGTGTTGTTATTTGTGTGCGTTCGGTTCGGAGTTGTATGACCCCCCACTCAACTATAAAGAAGGCTGAAAAGGAGGGGGCGGAATCAGTGTTAGACAAAATAGATGGAAGAGAGGGTGGGGGGGGTGAAGTAAACAGAAGCAGAGGGGAGAGAAGAAGTTATGAAAACAAAAGTACTGGAGCAGATGGAGTCAGGGTTTACCTTGGAAACAGCATTGCAGCAGAAGAAGTGGGGAGTGTGATCAGGAGGGGCTATAGTCAAGCTGGAGTTTATCACAGTCTCTCGAGACTGATGAACCAGGGGGGTGGATGGATTACATACACACACACACACACACACACACACACACACACACACACACACACACACACACTCACACGTTGACACATACGCACACACCCCTGCAGACACACTCCTTACACCGTGGGGGAAGAGATATAAAGAGGCTCCCAGGGAGAAAGAGCGGTCAGGCAAGCGTCCGAGTGGCTGTCCTGTTCATTCCAGCAGTGGTGTGCATCAGCGGGTGTGTGTGTGTGTGTGTGTATATGTGTGTGTGGGGGGGGGCGTATGCGTGTCTGCCTACCTGGGTATCAGTATTTGCTGATTCCACTACAAAGGAATAAACTTTGAAAAGGTTTCCTTTTTCTTTTTTTTTTTTCAAGACACCAGAAAGAAGCAACCAACTAATTGTAATTGAAGTATTCCTACAGCTTTCTCAGGCTGCAAACTGTTTTTTGTTGTTTGAGATCCTCTCCCTCTTTAATTTCATCAGAGGTGAAATAATTCAGCATTTTTTAATCATTTTTCATTTTCCATAAGAATGGATGCCTTTTTTTCAGACGTAGACTTCAATCAAACAGTTTTGGAGGAGCATTTTTACTTTGAGGACCACATTGATGGTTATGGTATCACAATGGCCATTCTCTACTTGGTGGTTTGCATTATGGGTCTGGCTGGGAACGCCCTGGTCGTCGTCACCATTCTCAAATTGGACAAAATGTCATCGGCCACCACTGTGTACATTTTGAACCTGGCAGTGGCTGACGGACTCTTCATGGTTGGTCTTCCTTTCATAGCCACCCAGAACTTCCAGAACCAGTGGCTGTTTGGCGACACAGCATGCAAAGTGGTTATGGTGCTGGACGGCATCAACCAGTTCACCAGCATCTTTTGCCTGACTGTGATGAGCATTGACCGCTACATGGCATTGGCGAACCCGCTCCGGTTTGCTCGCTGGAGAACGCCACGCTGTGCGAAGATAGTTTCAGTGTTCCTGTGGTTCTTTTCTCTCCTCACCATCCTCCCCATGGCGCTGCACTTCTCGGCAGAACAAGGCCTGTGTATACCTGACTTAGTTTCGGACATCTGGTGGCTCGGCATCCTGTCATACACATTCGTCATGGGCTTCGCTCTGCCATTCATTGTCATGACGGTCTCTTACGCTGCGCTGCTGCTCACCCTCAGGTCACAGAGACTCCAGGTGACGACACCAAACCAAGAAAGTCAGCGGCTGGAACAGCAGGTCACAAAGATGGTGGTGGCAGTGGTGGTTGTTTTCGGCATATGTTGGCTGCCGTTCTACACCTTCAACTTCTGCTCACTGTACCAAATTAACATGGTGATGAGCTTTGCCAGCGCCTTTGAGGTGGTGGTCCTGCTGTCGTACTCATGGAGCTGCGCGAACCCCATTCTCTACACCTGCTTCTCTGACACCTTCAGGAGGCACTTCCGTACTCTCCTCTGTCCCCCCACCAAGTCGTCTAACAGCCTGCAGTGCAACACTGAACGGTATGACCTCAATGTCTACACTGTGCCGGATATCACTGTTCTGGCATAGGGGGAACACAAATAAACTGACCGTAGATAAATATTCTGTAAATATGCACCGTTCAATGTTTTTAATGTTCTATACTTAAATATTAACAATCATTTTCTGGTGGTTTATTCATTTCATTAATAAATTTGTTTGAAATATTTTGAATGTAAACTGTATTTTATTTACGGGAGAAGAAAAAGCCTAACATATTCTTGAATTTTGTTACTTATTCCATAGTAGATTATATTTTGTTTTCAAGCTCATTGCATTATGTGTGTTTATATTGGGAAGTTTTCTTTTTTTTTTACCAAAGAGATGGATGACCGTTTACTGCTTTCTGCCAACTTTTATTGGTCATACAGTACTCTGTTCAAATACTTCTAATAAATCTTTCTAATAATGCTGTCTACACCCTGGAAAAGCAAGGTTGTGGCTTTGAGCTTTCTAGTTTTTCAGGAAACTAGAATTATTTGTGTACGTGTTCCACGATACAGACCTATGTGAAGAATTCGGAAAAAAGTCTCTCTCTTTATTTGCTTCGAATAGATAAGGTACATCTGACTGAAAGTTTTACAATTTGCCCCCCCATTAACTCAAACCACTGTAAGCCTGAAGTAGTGGCAGGTAGAGAATAACAAACATTGTATATATCTGAGCGGCCACTGAGCGCGCGACAAAGAAAAAGACACACCTTGGATAATTGTCATCTCCTTAACTTTAACATCTGGATTATGTAGGAAGGTGTCAAATCTGTTTTTGCGTTGCCGACCATGAGCCAAAACCTGCGAATTTTGGAGATGAGCATGTGTCAGGCCGAAGAAAAAAAATGAAAGTGAGGAAAGACAGCATTGTGATTTTGTCACCGTACATTGTTTCTGTGAGTCACGTGTGTCTGCACATTTTTAAAGTTCTTCAGACCCTCATGAGACATCTCAAGGTATCCAGTGTCACTGATACCACAGACAAAGTAAATACATAGGATATGTAATGGATCTGTTTGGTAAGTCTGTTGAATGAAAAATGTATTTTGTTGCTAATTTTCTAAAAAAAAAGAAAAATGAAGGAATGTCGATAAAAAAATCAAATAAAACAAAACAACCCCAGCAAAAAACTGCATACATTACCCGATAAGTTTATCAATTACATTCCACACAAAAAAAATGAATATAATTAAGAATAAAAAGAATTATAATAATGAGAATGTTTCCTTTGTTTATTTTTCAACTGACCAATGTATTTCTAATCACGATACCTTATGCTTTCAGGTCCATTTAAAGGTTTGTTTCAATTCACTTTGACTGTATTCCTGTGCAATTTACTGGAAGACATTCTATTTTATTTCTGTTGAGCTTTGCATTCCCTGAGGATCATAGCATATGGACGCCGTTGACTTGCTTACAAATTGCAGGTTTTCATAATGAAAACGTATTTCACACAAATAGCATCTAATTCCAGGCAAACACATCTGAGGTGACCAGATAGTTGTATTAAGGTTAATATGTCTAGTATATATGAAGTTCAAACAAACGCGAAGATGTAAACGAGAAGTCTGGGCAGTGAGCACGCAGGAGACACTTAAATAAATTAAATTAAATAAATAAAATTACGGTTTGAGGGAAAATGAGGAGGTCAATATACAACCTCCTGGTTCAAAGTGAATAGCTGGAACAGATGTTTGCTGTCAATTATCACTGATGTTACTGCATGGAAATGACTATAAAGGTCGAAAGACACTGATATGAGTGGTAATCTATATTCCTTCGAATGGTAAATTAAACTAAAGCCACAACATATAGCACAGATATTGTGATTTTATCCTCAAAGATATTAATGTATTTCTTTACTAGTACATCAGAACTCATGAAACAAGGCTTTTACTGTGGGAAAAAAATGTATCTCAATGCTTCGTTGTTGAATTTCAATCATTTGAATCAGAACTCCTTTCCCTCCCTGTAAGATGTTTTATACTGTTGCGTATAAATAAATGCTGATTATCCTTCTTTCTTTGCTGTTTCTTCAGTTCAACAGAAGAGAACACATATAAATCAGCAAAATTCATGACCAGCTTAAAACTATACAATGCAAGCACAGTTTTTAGAAGTAATATTCTACACCACCGACACATGAGATGGGATTGTGCTGTTTACTTGAAGAGAACTTAAAATACTCGATATTCTTCACATTACAACTGTCTCTAACATCAAACATATTTGTACATTAAGTGTTGAGTCCAAATGGGTTCCCTTATCATGTTTACACTTGTTCAAATTAGTGTATAGTAAAATAATTTGGAAAATAAATTGTTATGTATGTAAGATAAGATATAAGATAATACTTTATTGATCCCCATAGGGGAAATTCGAGTGCTGCAGCAGCAACATTAGAGGAAAAAAAACAAAAAACAGGAAAGATAAATACACACATATGACAGTGATCAATGTGTATCAGTGATGTGTATCAATAAACTTTTATGATTTGTCTTCACTTATTTTGCGTGTCACATGAGTTGTGGCCCCTTTGACGGCTGCAAGGTCAAGAAAGAGAGAATCAAAAGATAATCCCTGGGGACAAAATGCAAATAGTTAGGTAAAAGTTAAGTAAATGAAGGGTAGTAGTCAAGGATAAAGAAATTGCACAGGATTATTTGTCATTTTCAAGTTAAGTATTCCAAGAGAGCTTTGTGTTTCAATTGACAGTCGATGCAATGGATCCCTGAAGGTGTTCTGTGGACTGGAAAGTGAACGTAAATGTCAACCCTGCGCAGTAAGACCTACTTGTGCCTGTCTTCTTGCTTTTAAACACATTGATGAACCCTTGCCACGTCCACGTTGTTTAAAAAAATCCAACTGCCAAAGGCAAAGATGAATTTTACAGACAGAGACATGTGGGGTGAAGGCGTGCTCAGCGATGGAGGCGAAATATTTCCAGATTTGCATGGCAGACAGATGTCAAATTCAGATACTTTTGGAAAGGGATTTGATATGATGATGATGAATATTTAGAGCTGGATTTCAAAATGCAGATGTCATCAATCATTTAGACTTAATCTAAGCACCAGTACTGATTATCTACTTGACGTAAATGCAGACATTTCAAGTGAAGACATTCATTTGTTTTACAATTTTAAAACTCATTTTTTTTATGTCAGTTATAGTAGTACCCTAAATAATGAAATATGATATATGATATGAAATATAATATATATAAATTCTATGCCATATGCAAGAAAAAAATGTTGAGAATTTAAGGGGATGAGGAAAGACAATAAAAATCCACATCATAAAATGATTGAAATTCTGTCACGACACATTGGTCATATCATAACACTATAATGACATATATAACAGCTGTGAGGTGATATATTGTCTTGGTTATTCTGAAAAACATGATACAGATGTAATTGCAGAATAATTTCACCTGCTATAATGAGTGAAATATATTTTCAAATTTATTTTGTGACTGAAACAAAGTACTTTGTTTATAAGTTTGTTAAATAAGTTTGTTGCAATATTTGTCTGACATTTTGGTTCCTTGAGTCTGTAAAAAAAGGATTTTTAAAGAAGTACATTTGAAGAAGACCAACAAAAATGCATTACATTTCAAGTCACAAGAGGAGGTCAGGTTCTGAAAATTGGGGGCCTTCTGACTACTAACTAAATACTAACTTGGAACCAGAAGGACCTTGCTCTGGCTATGTCTTGACCATTTTTTCAATAAATGTTCAGAGCACTTAATTTGCAGATAAAAAGCACTTCCAGAGACTCGTGAGCTCAAGCCCCGATTTAATACGTCCATCCATAAAATCAATAAAGCAAAGGTTACAAAATCAAATTAGAAAATAAACCGGCTTGGGAATATGTATGTATAAATATGTATAAGGCTTCAAAACTGGACAAACAAACTGTATATTTCAAATATAGAAACATTTGAGGGATATAAATTGCATTTAACATAAATTATGCATATTTACAGCTGGAGAAAAATGCAGTGGAAAATATTTACAATTCTGAGCTCTTTCAAAACTACTATTCAATACAGGATGATAAAAAAAGGGTGTACTGGATAGCAGTCCTACAGTTAACACACACTGATCAAAAAAAAACAATGCAATAAACATGTTTGATATCGCCCTCCAAATAAAAAACATACTTTCACCAACAAAACAAAAAAACAACAAAAAAAAATGCCATCCTAGAGCGTGACAGAGAATCTGGCATCAACTGGGACTGATCTGTTACCATGGTGACATAGGACGACTTGTTTGCTCTTGATGATAAAATAAACAGGGATTTATAAGAAATAAAAAAAAAGGTACTTTATATTTACTGTATATTTAAAATCAGAAACGCATAGAATCGTACTTCATATTTCTTGATATTTATCTGACAGTGTGCAAAAGTTCGCCCCCAAAAATCCCATTCAACCAAATACTTCTTTTATGATTCTAGATGAGATTATTCTTGCTGTTAAAAAATAAGCCCGATGGATGTTTGTTTTTTTTTTTACATTTGCGGTGAAAAGTTTCATGCTCCTGAAATAGAGCATTTTGGATCCTTCTTAAACATGTGGACCTGGATTGTTTATGCTATTGAGGGAGATCACATGTCCTTTTTTATTTATTACTCCACATCAGCAGGACTCCTTCTACAGCTTTTCCTCTCTGTGTGTTTTGTTTTGGCCAAAAGAAAAGCTTCCTGTCATCACTTCATAAGTGTGCATCCTATATCCTCCTAATAGAAATACATCTTTGTTTGTTTTATATAAAAGCAGAAAAAAGAACAACATGACAGCACAAAAAAACCCATACCATGGAACAGTTAACATAGGATTAGATCCATGATCCAAAAGGTTTGATTGAATGATTGAATAGTCTTGAGAGAGTGTGTGTGTAGTTTGCTTTGTAAGTGTGTTTGTGCTACTTAAGGAATGGCAGGCAGCAGTTATTTTCTCACTCCTGTCTTTATCCTCAGTGTGTAATTTAGACCAGATGCTAACTACCTGAGAAGCTCCTCCATAAAGACCTATGGTGGATTGTGGAAGTGAAAGAGAGGTAAAGCATGGGTGTTTGTAAATGTGTCCAGTTTTCCACAAAAAGGTCAGCGAATATTGGCACATACATACAAAAGGCGGTTCTTCATCTCTTTGTCCACGTCGGCATCCTCTTCTCCGTTCCTCCGTCATCTTACTTCTCGGATCGGCCTGTAAATCACCACATCCTGTCGTTAAGATTGTGCAAGGCCTAACTGGTGGCCAAATTAAAAACACAAGGCACTCCTGAGCCAGGGTTGTCATGTCCCAAGGGACAAACGACACCTCACAGCAATGTGAAATATGAGCCAAGGGAATGTTGTTTTTTTTTTTTATTCGTTTGATATTTACCCACTGGAGATAATGTTAGTGACAAAACAAGTTTTGAGCCTCACTGAGTGCTTATTCAGACAGACAGTCTGATTGAGATTAAAATCTACTTTTGAAAAAAAAGCCTGAGAAAATCAACAAATAAAGGCAGGAAACAAAAACAACATATAAGGAATTAATAAAAAAAAAAGCAATCTCAAGAATCAAAACAATCACATATTTACCAGCTTAATAATGGAACAGCTGCTGAAGTCAATTCAACGTCTTTGAGGAGCCGTGGTTCTGAGTCAGAAAATGTCAGAATGGTCTCTCTGTTTTTGAAGAGTGCCACTGACTTAAGTAAAGGAGTTCAAGTATCTTGGGGTTCAGGAGGGAAAGACAGAGAATGAGTTAGACAGAAGGATCAGGCTGGTGTTAGAGGGGAAGTAGGCAATGCGGGGGTCATTCGTGGTGAGCTTGGGAGCTTAGCAAGTAGGCAAACCTCTAAATTTACCTTCCATCCCTCACCTTTTTTCACTATCTGAGGGTGACGAAGGAAATAGCTGTTCTGCTCATGTCCGACCAGCAGGAGACGCAGACACGCTCCGGGGACAATGTCTCGTCTGGCCTGGATGCCTCATGGGGCCCAGGAGAACTGAAGTGTGACGCTGAAGTTTAGTTCACTGTCATAGTACTTGAAAAGTGCAAAACACCTGAAAGAATAACACTAAGTTTCATCATAATAAAATGGATGTTTCTATTATATTGCGATAAACCTCGAACCAAATCAGTGTTTACTGACCCACCCCTGCACTTTACTCAACCCAAGAGCAACATACTTTTCAACAACTAGAGGGAGGAATCTTGTACCCGGCTGGTGCCCGGCAACCGGCTAGTTAGGAGCATTGACACAAGAAGTTGCACTAAAACATCGTCTCTTTAACATAACAAATACCCAAAATACGATGTGATCGGTCAAAGCTTTAAAATGTGCTAATAAGAGGAAAAAAATACACATGAGCTTGACTAAAATAATTTCATTCAGTCTGTGATCTTTAAGCTGGTAAATAATTGATAGTGAGAAATGATCCATTAAATTTCATTAGGGCCGGTTTACTTTTGAGTTAGCTGGTGGTTTGTTTTTATGGCACAACAATAAACTTCCTATCCCAGTTTGTTCTTGTGGATTCCTTTTATTTTCTCATTTGCTTACATTTGATTTTAGGATGGTTTTTTTTCGCAATATATCCCTTTCATGATACATTTTATAGTGCCATTTTCTTTTTCATTAATAACGGATTTTTTATGATCTTTAAAAATTAATAGTCTGTAAGAAACTGAAAAAAATAGTGTAATGCAACATGGTATAACTTAATAAAAGCTTATTATACTAGAGTATGTAAGTCTTTCCAACTGTAATTGAACCATAATCAAACTTAGATTGAACAAGCTTGCAAAACAGCTTAACAATGATTGTGGTGAGTTTAGTGAAAAAAAGTGATAATGATAGTAATAAATGTAGAGAGTAACCATCCACACCTCTTTTCTTTTATGAGTTTTGGCCTGAATATAACTTTTACAAACTTTTGAGACGGTGGTAATACGTGTATCGAACTGTGATCTTCCTTCAATAAGTCGCACAGGTTTCGAGAAGCACATCATTCAGTCGGCTATGTCCTTCATAATCCCAACGGCTGATGAATGCTCAATGGAGCGATATTTCTCCAGCAAGTGTGTAGCCATTCACTCAATATCCAATCCCCAAGTGGCATCAGCTATTTGCAAATGCGGTAGTGTGCATTGCATTTTACATCTTTTACCTGCCCAATAGAGCACAAAGTGGACGTGACTAGTTCATTAAACAGCATGAATCTATAATCGATCTATAGAAAACCCTTTTTAATAGCAGAATCTTTAAAGAGCATGAGAGAGTATAATGTAATGGACTGAATTTATTTTGTTTCTTGCCAAAAGTTATTTGTTACATCTAAGGCAGAGTCTAAAGTCGAGCAATTTTCCAGATTAATGGTTAATTTGGAGAATGAGAATCTAGATTCTGAGATACAGAAACATAGAGGCAAATAGTCAAGGATATACACAAAAAAATAAAGGGGGGGGGGGATACCGAGACATGACATGACCACACAGGAGCAGCGATGAACAGCAGTGATGGAATCCCCAAAGCTCTTGGTTCGACTTGCAAACTTAGGTCAGTCCTGGGCTGATCAGAATGTAAGTAAAAAAACACTGAATGTTGCTTCTATTTTGGAATTTCCAACTCATGCCAGATTTTATCACATCAAATGATGATAGTTTGACAAGTGAGGTAATCAATAGTGTGTTTATTGATATCATGGATGCTATGTCAAATTGGCCTCTAAGCTCAGCACCGTTTATGGAAGTATTTTTTGAAATTTTGGATCTGAGAATGAAGAATGTGTCAGAGTGTTGATGGCGCACCAATGCAAATTTGACACATTTTCATTTGTCACTGCCACCTGTTTCAGTTGGCCATTTGTGGTCTTGAGTAACCGAGCAAATGCCATTTTTATTAACGGTGTCTGAATAAAAGGAAAGATATGACCCACATTTTAAATGACTAAAAGATTAAATCTGAGCTAAAGGTTAAGATAGCTGTGACTGTTTGATATTAACTTTGAACAAAAGTGAGCGAATACAAATTTCACCATTTTTTTGGCAAAGTCTTTCACTTTGAGAGGTGAGTCAGAGGAGAAATTCCCCGCCATGTTGAAACCGCAGCAAACCCTGACTGGCACTCTGTAGTTTCCAGTTAAAAAACACATGTGGCTGAACAGTTAAGTCTGTCTTGGAAGAGGAGGGGTCTGTTCTCCCTTCCATGTCTTGCTTTTTTTTTTTATTCTTTGTTTTTGTTTCGGATATGTCCGAGGGGTGAGCACAGGATATATTTCAATGACCAGAAAATTGATTTGTGCATTTAGATTAAAGCCTCACGGGCTCAGGTTTCTCTTTACTTCCTATGACCTCCTACACCCGAATTTCCCCTATGGGGATCAGTAAAGTATTATCTTATCTTATCTATGAATATGAAAACAGGATGATCTGTGTAAAAAACCTACTCCTTGATCCTGTTTGTAGACGGTTAAATTACAGCTAATTAGAAATGTCAAATGACATTTCTAAAAATGGTATAGCCATAAAAAAAATAGATAAAAGATTATCTTTACACTTTTATCACTAAAATGAAATATGTTTTGTTGTTTTTTTAATTTATGAATTGTTAAGCTTGATAGCAATGAGAACAAAATCTTCCATCTGTATCCTCTGTAATCTTTAAACAGATTTCTCCAATTCAATCTCCTACCAGAACCGACCATTTCATTCATTTTCATCCTCTTCAGTGGGGAAACTAGATAATCTAGGTTCCCATTGGATGCTGCCCCGGGATCACGCAGGGAGCAGAACAAGGTTTATCAAGGAGCTGTTTTTAGGTGCATGAATCCAATGACCGGCTGAGTCTCACAGTGATAAGGTACTGAGCCTTATCATATTTAGGTCATCCCAAATGCCCCTAACATAATGTTTAGTTCAGAAATAGCCCGACGTATCTATGAGAAGGAGAACAGAACACCCAGACTCTTTAGTAATATCTTCATTGAGGTCAAATGCTGGTCCTCGGTTGTTGTCCCTGATTTCGGCCAGTTCAGAAAGCTCTGAGATGCCTACGATTGTTATATATTCATTGTCATACAGTGACTTGTTTTGTGACAAATTACTATACCACTAAATAATAATTGCATTTTTAACAGCAGATTTAACCTGTCTTCTAAAGATAGGTATATGTCAATGAGATTGTATTATATTGACGTATGAACAGAGATTAAGATTAGGGTGGATTTGTTTGGGGGGTTTTGTGCATGGAGATGTTCTATTTCAGAGATTTTTTGGAGGGTGAGGTGGGAGTGTTTATGCAGAAGTAGCATACAAGGTGAGTTCAAGTCTTATTTGATTATATGAACTGCAACTACCTGTCATATGATGTCCATCACATGTGTCGCTACACTTCAATCATCTGCAAGCCAGGCCTGACCACACCAAATTACCCAGGAAGTTTAGCCCAGAGTTCACCAGGTTATCTCTGATTGCCAGGTTGCCTCCTCAACACCCTAATATCAAACTGGAGTGATGCAACAAGAAATTAGTGCACATAAGGCATATATTCTGAAAAATTGTAACGCTTATTTTCTGCTTTTATTATAATGCCCTGAGTAATAAAGTAAATGAATGTTTCTTCCCTACAGATTTTTTTAGATGGACATCTTATAAAATGTACTCTATCTTGCCAGATAACCCCCATCAGAAAACAGAATTAACTGGATGGGGACCAAGTGGTTCCAGGGAGGAAAAATGGAAATCGAGCTCTGCTGCAATGAATAGTCCAATCATCTGAATGACAATAAGTGAAAAGAAAATCTGAAGAGTCCCTTAATATCAGACAGGTTTCCAAGATGACAATGGGTAAGCTGTGGTAGACACAGGGGCGTGGCCTCTCACCCCACGGGACTAGGGGCTGGGGGGCGTGGCTTAAGCCAGGGGTAGATATACATGCGCCCCGGAAGTACACAATGTGGTTGTATAGTAGTATGTGGTGTATAGTAAAAAAGGTAATTTCTCATCCAAGACTCCAAGGCTCCGTTATCGATTATTCCTCGCCGAGTACCACATTAGTGACTCGGATGTGATGTGGCTTCAGACATATCTAAAGTTAGTCCGCTCCTCGCTTGGCTCCCGGAACCAAGCCAATGCAAACAAGAACCTGCGCGATGTCATCGTCAAATACCGGTGCTTGCCCTGCCGGCGCTACAATGGGGTTGTGAGACGCTTTTGTCTGGACGTCAGATTGCAGGACCCAGAAGAGTGCAGAGCTCCTGTTTCGCACCAGGAATGATCCCCCAAGCCTGAGGGGGTGTGTGATTCCACCTTGGCCACATCGCCGCAACCTGCTGAGCAACTGTGACCGTCCAGCTACCGGACTTCGGGCAGAGCAACCCCGGCGCCTGGTTTCAGCATGTGGAAGAGCTTTTCCACCTGCGGGGAATTTTTGCAGATGACACCAGGTACTTTTTGTTTGTCACTGCGCTGGACCAGCAAACGACACACCGAGCCATAGAGCTGTTGTGTGACCCCCCGTAAACAAGTAGATACAGTGCGCTCAAAAGTCTCCTCATCCGGAGGTACAGCCTGTCCACCATGGAGCGGGCGGACAAGCTGCTTTCATTGCCCAGTTTCGGCGATGGGTTGGCCTGATGGAGGGCATGCTGGTGCTGTTAGGAGCCCACGAGGGTGGCTTCCTATTCCTGCATATCTTCTTGCACCATTTTCCGCCTGCAGCGCAAGTGATCTTGGTGAACTCCCACTGTCTGTCCGCTGGCGACTACCGGGATTTGGCGGAGGAAAGCTGACCTCGTCTAACCGCTGCGGGCAACTAGGCAGTTCACAGTTCGGGCGTGGCTCCAGCCCCTCTGTAGAGGGCACCAGGGGTCGCAGATCTGGCCAGGGCGGCCGCCCCGAGGGGACGAAAGACCAATCTCTGTTTCTTCCACCGCAGATTCAGCAGCAAAGCATGGCCTTGTGTTGACCTGTACTCGTTCAGGGCACTGGCAGAATCACGGAGCCGTAGTTCAATAGCAGCAGTGGGCGCCGGCGGACACATCCAGCTGCTGTTCATCAGGGACTCAAGGTATGGACTGTGATTCCCTGTGGACTCTCGCTCATAGAAGAGGCTTCTCCCCCAAACGCGAGCTGACATTCCGGCCTGAGGCAGCGGCCCACTACTTAGCGCCGCTGAGTAACCGTTACCCCACCCCCATCCCCATCAAGGTGAATCTGGTGCGTGGTTATCACCAGGTGCCTGTGCGTGTGGAGGACATGCTAAAGACCACTGTGGTCACCCAGTTTGAGTTTTTCGAGTTCCTGCGCATGCCTTTTGGCTTGAAGGGCGCCAATCAGACTTTTCAGAGGCTTATGGACTTGGTGATACGTGACGTCACCTTTGTGTTTGTATAACTGGAAGATATACTGGTGGCCAGCCCGTCGGCTGACCAGCACCTGAAGCACATGACATAGGTTTTCTGTCGTCTGGATGACCATGGCCTTATAGTCACCCCAGCTAAATGTCAGTTTTGGCAGTCGGTGACTGACTTCCTAGGCCATCACATTTCACCGCAAAATGCAGTTCCGTGAACTGCGTTTTGGTGGGGGTTTTTTGGTGTTTTTTCCAGCTTTTGTGAACGGCTCCACCGTTTCCTCAAGGCATCACTGCAAGCCACGCTCTCGGACGGCAACTGGGTGGACCTTTTACCGTGGGTTATGCGGGGGCTGCGTTCAGTACCGAAGGACAACCTCGGTGCATCGCCGGCCGAGCTGGTTCTGGGTCAGCCGCTGAGATTCTCAGAAGAGTTCTTGCCTGAAAGGTCTGCTCCCCCTCCCCGCCCAACCACGTTGTCCGCTCGGGCGCCCCCGGCCCTCAGTTTCCAAGCCCTGCTCATCACTGTTTTCCGCAATCTTTTGTGATCTTTTCAGCCCCCGTATGAAGGGCCGTTCTGGGTTCTCGAGGCAGGCGCTAAGACTTTTGTGCTGGACATGGGCGGGCGTAGGGAGCAGGTGTCACTTAATTGGCTGAAGCCAGCATACAAGGTTGCTGGTGAAGTTTTGCTTCCTGTCCTGGTTCCCTGCCGGCCCCTGGGAGCTCTGACCGAGGAACGCCTCAGCCGTTATGGCAGGCCGATCAGGCCTCCCGGAGGCACTAGTTGGTTTCAGGGTCCCTTCTGGGTGTTCGGGGGGGGGGGGGCTGTGGGGGGGACACTGAGTGCCGTGGCCTCTCACCCCACAGGACTAGGGGCTGGGGGGGGGGGGTTGGCATAAGCCGGGGGTACATAGTACACAATGTGGCTATGTAGTAGTATGATGGTGTTTAGTAAAAAAGGTAATCTCTCATCCAAGACTCCAAGGCTCCGTTCGATTATTCCTCACCAAGCACCACAAAGCTACCTTTTCTCTGGCAAGAAGGTGCTCAAACCAGTCACTGCATCTGCTTTACACGATCATAGTTGGCCATGAAAATAGAGCAGACAAACATTTCAACCTGAAGCTGGTATTTTGACATGTCCTTTGCAGTCACGTTATCATCTGAGGCGACTGCTGAGGCAAATCTGCACAGTCACATCACAACCACTGGCCAACTTGCAACACATCAACAGAATGCGACACGTAACGTGTAATCCCACACCAGGTATATGAGCAAATCCCTGCAGCAATATATAAGAGAGGGCCTCTGATAAGTACAGGCTGAACTTTGCACAACATAATAGTGTGGATGAAATAACTGTTTGCCTAAAAGTTTTTTTTTCATTTTTTCTTCTTTTTTCACTTTCCATCCTCAGGAGGAAGCAGAGTGTTATAGTTCTTATTCGTAGTTATGCTGCCTCATTTGGCCATCATCAAATCTGCAAAATCGAAGTACCCCTACAACAAACTAAACTGAACGTAATTATAAAATTTGGGGAAGCAAGTCTTAATTAAGTCTTGTTAAAATGCCTGACCTGATGAGAATGAAACTGACAGGGATCTTGTTTTTGTTACTCTGATGACATTTTCAAAATGAAACATGAGAAGACATTAGTTTTACAAGCTGCACCAATTCAGAGCCCCCTTTTTTCTGACTGTTTCCAATATCATCGAGAGGACACCGCCTCTTTTTCCACACATGTTCTGTCTACATTGATGTAACGATGACCTTTAATAGCCAAGGCATATTACAAATCATATAAAATGATGGCCTTAAAATCCCCCAACAGCAATCATTATTTCACTTTAAATAAAGTAGAATATAATGGCAGTTCACAACTGATTTTTCTTTGGTATTCAGTTTAGGTGCTTCATTTAACTGATGTCAAACACTCATGTCACACAGAGCATGTGACAGCCCAGGTCCACAGTTCGGGAATACATTCATCCCCAAACCTGATCACTGCATTAACACAATATCCTGCGGTGAACTTGTCATCTAAGGATGATTCACGTCCTCAGAATTGTTTTTCAGCCTGGAAGCTCTGTGTCTGAAATGTACTTCAGTGATCATGATATCATCATGTCTGGGTGAGTGGAGATTACTTACGTAAGCTCACAATGTGCTCACTGAGTGAAAAGACAAGAATGTGTAGGTTTTATTCAAGCAGCTGACAGAAGGCCTACTGACTGTGTGTGTGTGTGTGTGTGTCGCAGCACAATTACACTGACCTTGCCACTATATTTTCACTGTATTTAATCCCATTTCTAGTTAATATCTCCATAAAATGTACATTTTATTTTATTCCACCTTTTTGCATGCATTTTCCTGTCCTCTCAATGTATTCTGCCAATGTTATATCCATCAATCAGGCTTTTCCTGGATATCAAATCGATTCTTCCTTGATCCCCAAAAAGGTTTAAAGTAATAAAATATACATTGAAGGTCAATTAAAGACCAAGCAGGAATGTCTTAGACCTGTAGTTTGACTCAAGTAAAAGTCCAAGATACTTTATGGAAATGAAATATGACGTGGCTTGGTGGCTTGGTTGCATTCGAACCGAGGCTCAGTGAAAAGTGCGATCATAAGATCACATGATAATCTGTTTTCAATGGCTTCAAATTTTCATTTGTGAGGCACAAAAATTGATTTAGCATCAGTTTCAGTTTTGTCACTTGAAAATGTTATAGATTTGTTGATATCAAGACTAAATATAATTTATTCAACTGAAAACAAAAGCAAGAGTGAAAAATGATTTTCTAGCTGGAAAAGGCATATCTTTATCCAATCAACTGTCAGGAATATTCAACTGCTCCACTCTCTGTTTCACAAATCTTCAGGTTACTAACACCACCTCCCCCATAAAGATTTAAAATCAATGATTTTTGATATGCTGTCACATTTCATTGATATTACCAAGAAATCAAATTGCAATTGATGAAAGGATATGAACTTAGAAATGTTTCTACACACTGTTTCTGCTCTTGTTAATTTTAAATACAAATAAAAGCATAAAGAAATAAATAGATACATTTTTTTCTTTATTTTCTCTCATATTCATTGGGATCTGTAGAATCGTATCTATTTTGGAACATCTGTTGGATCTCTTTATAATCTCATGCCAACTGCCAGTTCCGGGGCATTTGGGAGGTTGGAGTGATTTATAGAGAGATTAGCAAGATGGATGAGGAACATCAAAAAACATCTTTCAGCTTTTTCGGAGGAGGAATCACATCTACATATGTTTTACACTTTGGAGTCACTAAGAAACAACTGGAACATTCGCAGCAGAGCAATGAATATATATTATTTTGAAGTGATGTTTCCGGTTTTGAGCTCAACTATTAAAATAGTTGCTTCCTTTGGCTCATTACTTGAGTTCCTGTTTACATTCAAAGCTACACAAAACAGTTTTCCTCATCATCCAGCAGATGGGTTTCAACCACATGTTCTCTTTAGTTCACAAATAATATACACAGCTTTTACTTCTTGGTTGCTCTAATTTTTCAAGATCTGCTAGGTCTGACAACGGACAGAATATAGCTTTTCCATTCCGGTCAGTGTCCAATGACTAAGCTGTGACTCTGTTTTAAAATATTCACAAAAAATGTGGAGCAACTGTTTATGCAATGCATTTTATTCTTTCTGTGAGTAGCATTTATGAAGTCTGACCTCATTGTGATGTTTCATGTTGTCTTCAGGGGGAGGTTATTGATGTTGTTGTTGCATATAATGATCTAAAAGGTTCTCTGAAAGGATGTCAGTGTCAGGTGCATGTGTGTGTAGGGGGGTCGAAACACATAACGTTGTGTTGACTGACATTTGTATTGATTTTTTATAGCAAGGTGTTCATTTTAATTTACATGCATATGTGTCAGTTACTAAAGAAACTCATCAAATTTTCTATTAAATAGTTTAAACACTTGTATGATGAGAGCAGTTTGTGTCTTACTAAGATTAAACGAAAAAATGCAGACAGGGGTTCTTTTTTGTTGCTAGGTTTTTGGAAATGAATGTAAGAAGGATACCTCGTCATCATGAGCCTGCTGGTTCTTGACATAAGGGAATAATTGTGGTGTGTGGTGAAGGATCCAGTGTGTGTGTCTGTGTGGAAGATCTCGGAACAGGCTTCAGTTCTGCTCCACTGGTCGGCAGGGGGAGAATCGCCAGCAGGTAAAGCCACAGCTTGAGATTTCTGGGGGATCGTTCAGAGAATGACAGAGTACTTAGCTTGCTGGGTCTGCGCCTTGGGAGTAACAGGTTGTTGTGGTTCATTCTCACAGCAGGGGCAACCTTTAAAAATAGACCAGGACCACAATCAGCCTGTCTAGATTTATTTTCTGCGTAATTTTCTCAGATTTTCAAGACAATAATCATGATATCAATGTTTAAATTGGATTGATTTTGGAAAGAGTATCTGAATACGGAGCTTATGAATTAGCATCAGCGTAAGTAATATTGTCACAGGCAGCAGATTCCATAACCTGGACAGTGTTCTTTTCCGCTGCTTATACTTTCAAATAAATAAAATTAGTTGAAAGGAAGAGTATGTGGTGGTTGTGATGCAGTTGGGTCCTGATTTTACACCCAGTTTAAGGTAGATAAGATAAGATAAGATAAGATAAGATAAGATAAGATAAGATAAGATAAGATAAGATAAGATAAGATAAGATAAGATAAGATAAGATAAGATAAGATAAGATAAGATAATACTTTATTGATCCCCATAGGGGAAATTCGTGTGTTGCAGCAGCGCACCAATAACAATATCAAAAAAACAGTTAGAAAAGAAAGAATATGTACATGTGCAAACATACCTACAAATATATACACAAATATACACACATATATACACACACACACACACACACACAGGCACACACACATATATATGTTCCCTCTAATGTTGCTGCTGCAACACCCGAATATCCCCTATGGGGATCAATTATCTTATCGTGTGTTATCTTATATGTATATATATATATATATATATATATATACACACACACACACACACACACACACGTCACCATACACACATGTACATACATATTTACATACACATACTTATACCTACATATATATATGAATATACACATATAGCCATTATACACATAAACAAATGTGAATAAATAACACACACAAACAAGAATAAATAGGTAAGTGACCTGTAAGTGAACCAGTAATATCAGGATGTTAGATGTTTATAATTAGATGTTTATTATTCGATGGATATTAGATGTTTTATAATATGACAAAATGTTTTTTTTCTAATATATTCTTAATTGCTAGATTATGTAAGAAAACAAAAAATAAACATGTGGTTTGTTTTTTTTCCCTTGAGGAAGAAGAAACCCTACCCGAGCTTGTGTTTGTGTGCAAGTGTGTTTGTGCATGTTTAAATCAATCTGTTACTCAATGTAAACAAAAATAGAAATTAAAAAACTGATCCTGGACAATGAGCAAGTTCCATGAAAAGTGAAAGTGTAGATGTAAAAACCTGTGACTTCTTGAAATCATAGAATCAGGGTGTTATTGTGCATAACTGTCCAATTAGCCTGCCTCTATGTTTTTCTAAAATCGGTAAAACATGTGGGTACTCCGAAAAGTGAGGTACATACTGATTCCATGTTGTGTTTTTAAGTTGGCCCTTACAATTTCTTAGTTAATTATTTTTCATAACTATCATCGATGCCAGGGGTGTCAAACTCATTTTCACCGAGGGCCACATCAGCATGATAGTTGCATGTAGCGGTGACAGTATAAATGTAACTAGATGTAACCAAATGCAATGTAAAATAAATGTAGCTACTCCTTAATGTTAAATAACTCTGAATTTATAACTCATTGAAATCCAAATTGTTACATATACATTTGCAGAGATATAAAACAAATACGTTTACTAGTCGCTCTGTTACAAAATGAATCCTTTTAGAATTTAAGATAGGGCCAAATAAAATGACATTGCGAGCCACATTTGGCACACAGGCCTTGAATTTGACCTATGTGATCTATGCCATTTTAGCATGCAGGAGTTGCAGGGCCAAAATTTGAAAATGAATAAATAAATTAAAATGAAAAATGAAACACTGTCTCATATTCAAAAGTTCAAGTTTCTCTGGCGCTCCTGTGACAACAAAATAAAAAGAAATGAGAAGCAGTCTGGAATTTACAGATGCATGTGAGTAGATGCTGTACAATCATTCTTCTGGGTCCCTGAGACAACATGACCAGCTGTGGCGACACTCCAGCAGTGCTGCAAATAAATTCTTAGCCTCCTGGAAAAACAATGGAGCCCTCCACTGATGTGTATTTTTTCTTTTTTTATGGCAGATATATTTAACAATATGTTTCAGAGAGAGCCTCCCACCTTCAAGTCGTGGTCGACTCCCAGACTTGTGTGACCATTGTGCCCCTTCACCTCCGGCTGTTTGGGATGTTGTCACGCTGTGGTCAGTCATCCTCATCTGAGAGTTTTTTCTCTAGCTTTTCAGACTCCAACATGGAATTTGGAAAACAAAAAATAGTCAGTATTTTTTCCTTTATTACTTTTCAAATGTTTGAATAAGAAGGCAGCTTTTGTAAATGTTCCAGGAAACACAAGGCTTAACTTTCTACAATTTTAGGTCAAATTTTTTATCAAAGTTGTTGTCACTTCTCATGCTAGAATTACGTGCTGCTGTACTTTCTTTTTAAATCTTGAATCTTTCCCACCTCCCATCCAAGAGGCATCCTCAGTCCTTTCGGAGATTCAGGTATTTTACCCAATATAAGATGGTGATGATGGATCTGCCATGAGTTGTAACTGAAAAAACCCTGAAGATGTCAGAAATCTTCCAAATATTCAACCATGATATGAATGGCTAGGGATCAAAAAAGGGTCAAATTAAAATATAGTGTCATCCTCATTGAAAAACTATCGAAAGAAGGTCAGCCTGGATGCCCTGAAGCTGTTTGGTGAAACTGTCTTAGATTCAGTTTTGGAGAATAACATAATTGGTGCGTTCTGGGGGACCTGATGTGATTGGCCAAGAGGGGAGAAATTTAAATAACGCAAGGACTGTAGGATATGGACTAAAGGACTTTTATAAATGTTTTAAACAGGGTTGTGTAGTGTAGTGTTTGTCACGTTGTCATCGTTCTAATCATGTTTTGTTACTGTTTTATTCATGCCGGAGCTGGGAGTGGTGATGGACTTGGGCAATTGTTCTGTGTCTGCAGTGCAAACAAAATAAAATATTCACTGAGCTACAATAACACTTCACTTGTATAAAAATATCCATAGTTCCAATCGATAGTCTACTACATTTAATGCACATATCCGTCTGTATAATATGTTCACAGAGCCCTATCAGCAAATCGCTTGTAAATTATTGCCATAATTTACCATGTACATATTGTTAATTTATTTTTTATTACTGCGCCTGCTTCTTTTTTGTACTTCGGGTGAAATGCTAAACTGCATTTTGTTGCATTGTACTTGTGGATGTGTAATGAAAATAATGTTGAATCTAATCTGATCTTTCAAATGATGAAACCGCACCTTATTCAGTCACAACATTGAACATTAACAGTGTTCTACAATCATTTCAACCAAAATGACATAGCAAAATAGGCTGTATTATGTGTTACCCTCATTATTCATACTTATAGGGTAAACATGCATATCTTAAAGATATAAAAACAGTGCTGACATCAGAATGTAACACTTCCTTGTAATAAAATCAACCCTTTTTGGTAATACTCTTACTTACCAAAATGACAGTGTTTTGAAGAGGAATCCATCAGCACTTGAACTTGTCTTGTCAAGTGTGTTAAAGTTCCGGCCTTTCTCGCTCTCACTTAACTCTGTGGCGTCAGGTAAAGACAAAGACATCAAAAAATACAATAACATTTTTAAAAATGGATGTGACACTTTTATGAAGCTATCTGCCGTAAGGATTTGCAATGACTTCATGTCGCAAGTGCGTGGGTACACAAACATACACACACTTTTTTTTTTTTTTTTCATCATTTTAATTGTTTAGTGCTTATTTATATTTTGTCTTTTTTTATCCTGTTATTGTTGCTGTGACAAAGGAATTTTCCCTATGGGGATCAATAAAGTATTATCTTATCTTACACTCCTCTTTGTCACTAAGTGATGAACTTTGTTTGTGATCAAATGGTGACCCATTTTCTTTTTCGCCAGCAGCATATATTCTTCAACCACGGTTAGTGTGATGAAACTCAGGTGGAAACATAACCACGGAAACCTTCAAATCTCAATGACCTCACACACCAGCTGCTATGTTTTTGTTTTTCCACGACCTGAACGATGTGCTGCACCTTGGCGCTTGCCCTTGCCATTGCGGGTGGCCCATAGCATGTTTGTGATACGGCTGTCTTTGGCACAACACCGAAAACCAAAAGTCAAGGTGATAAACAGCAGATTGTCAAACTCTCCACAGAAAAATACCACAACAACCATAATGTCATAGCCCTGCCCCCAGAATCACATCTATAACCCCACTGAGACTTATGTTTGCAGTGGTGCTCAGTTCACCAATGGCGGCGCGGGGTTCAGGAAGTCGGTTGGGAAGGAGGCTCTCTAAAGAATAACCCATGACAGAGGTGTTGTGACGCTCATAGAAATGGAAGCATATTTGGAAAGACAGTTTTCTCTAGCTGCTTCGGTCCTACTGGCAACACCTTGTCTACACTGAGAAAACAATGCATCAGTTGCGTGACAACAGCAGCAGCCATGCACAGCTGCCTGTCCTGTTTGTTCGCATGGATCTGATAAGACAACGCATCCCCGAGAACGCGAGTTTGACACTAAAATGCTTTTTGTGTCAGAGTTTGAAGAGGACACATTGGAATTTTTTTTTTTATACCACAGATATCATCAAGTCTATCGTGAAGGGGGTTTGTTTCATATGTGCTGGAGATGGTGCATTTTCCTCAAAAGCAACAGGAAAGCATGGGAAGCAATCTGATGTCAGCCTTATCTGAAAATGGACCTTTACCCATCAAACTCACTGTTGACATGGACACATGTCAGAGTCGAAGGCCAAGCACAGAGTTTGTGACCAGCGTGCGTGTTTTTGCTAAGATGAAAGCAGTGAGATAGTTTAAAATTCACTTCAATTGGTGTCAAACAATTCAAGGCACAATATACTGGATTATAAACATCACTGTCAGACAGGGTCACACACAAACAAGCTGCGTTTTAACCTTCCAGGTACCCCGTTTTGATAATTTACTACAGCAGGATACAGGATGAGAAGTGGCAGCCAGTGTGGGAATCGATTAAAAGGGTTATTGAATGGAGACACGTGCGGCTTAAAATTACAAATTAACTTCACAAGTAAGGAATAGAAAATTCAAACGTTTCATTTGTAATGTGAAATAATAAGATGTGACAGTTTTTTGTCTCTCAGCATGTTCTTTATTTTACCCTCAGGTAGGGAACTACTGGAGGGTCTTTCACCATTTTTGGCATCAGCTACTAAAACCTACTTTCCTGAAAACCTTTCCCCATCACTGACCACATTTTTCATAATTTATAACAAAAGTATTTCCTTTTTCTTAAAGAGAACATCCAGTACTGTGTGTTTTCAGTGCTATGTTTGGTGGATGCACTCTAAGCTCAGACATCTGTTGCAAGCATCACAATCACCTTTAGTTGAGTCTCCTTTTGTCCCGGAGCAGAAATCTGCAGCAGCACAGAGATATGTCCAGCACATGAAGCCAGAAGTGACAACCACTATGTCAAACCAGCTTTCTTGGAATGTTCAAGTTGTTTTATTCCTCTCAAAAGTTAGTTGTTTTCCTTTCCAAAATGAACAATGTTGAAGTAGTTGTCAACTTTGCAACACGTCATGTGGCAGCACCATCACGAGCTGATGTTCATGAGCTAGTGCTTCGAGCTGGAAAAAAAGATCATGTTAAGTCAGCACGGAATTAAGAACTACGATAAGAGGTCACACTATTATTCAGTGAAAAAACTACAGAATGGAAATAATTTCTTACAGAAAAATACCCTCAAGCTCAGCTTAACATATGCAGCGATCCTCACAATATGGCATGACATACCTTCTCATTATCTTGAAAGGAACAGATGGAGTAACCTCGTTTTTTTCTTTGTTTTTGTTTTTTTTCATATTATCCATATTTTGCAAAATGCTGAAAAGCCGGAAGCGGAGGAGTTTAAAAAAAAGTGTTTGTTTTTTTTGCTTACCCAGACAACATCAAGTAACACCGCTCTGCTGTTGAAGTCTTTATGCGAAGCTGTTCTAATTCGCCCTAATATCGTCACTGTGTCCTCGTGCAACCACCAGTGTCAAAAGTCGTCCTCTAATGAAACAAGGGATTTGAATAAATGAGCCATTTGGGGGATAGACTTTCTAGCAAAGGGCCAAGTCTTCAATTGCTGTTAAAACTTGAGGGGAAAAAACAACTTGAAACAAACATTTTTTTTTTTGTTTTTGTTTTATATATGTCTTTATATATATATATATATATATATATATATATATATAAAATTTAAAGGAATAAAAGAAATATATACATATATATATATATATTTCTTTTATTCCTTTAAATTTTCTTTTCTTTTTCTTTTAGTGTAATGCAGGGATTTAAACAATTCACTGGGTTTTCCTGCTCATTCAAGAATGAACTTTCAAAGCAAGTGCACGATAAGTTAAATGCAGAGGGGTGACCTCATCTGACCTTAAACAACGGCAAACACAGGCCTGAACCCATAACCCTCAGACTACGAACACTTTCCTCCCATCGCTGCCACCACCCCCTCTCATATTGGAATGTCTCCAGTCCATCGTATCAATTTTGAAAATAAATAAAACATTAATCTTGTTTGGAACAGCCCGTTTCAAGAATAGCAGCACTTCACCGCAGCTATTTTAAGTTGCAGTTGCGGGGAAATTTCTCATGGATCATCGAGAACGCTGAGAGCTTCCCCCCCATATCAAAAATGGGGATAAGGGTGTGGGATACTGTTCCTTCATCCAACATGTTAATGCCGCCATTGAGATATTTCTACAGGATGCATGTCAGAGAAGGCAGGGTAACGTATAGCTTTCTCTCCCCTTTTCATCCTTTCATTTGAAAAGATGATATTCAAGAGACTAGTGACGTTTGACCCTACCCCCATCAGCGCAAACGTGGGTGATTATACTTAGTGATATGGAGCCAAAATTTTTTAAAAAAGGGAAGATCCACACAGTTTGCGCACTTAGTGACGCGTGTCTGTAACCTGCCGCTCAGAATGTTGCTCTCTCTCCTCCTTTATCCCATCGCCTTTTCCACCCCTCCCCTCCTCCTCTCCCTCACTCCCTCTCCCACTCCGTGCTGCAGTCGTGCGTCTCCACACAGAGAGAGCGACTCGTCGCCAGGATTCGCTGCCAAGACTTTGCGTCGGCGTGCACCTGCTTAACCGAGAAGAAGTGACCCCGTCAAGAGCGAGCTTTTACTTATTATTACTATTATCATTTTTATTTATTTTATTTTTTTTTTTTTACCAGTCGGTATTCGGATTCCAATTCTCGTAAAATGACCTAACAGAAAAAAAGAAAAAAAAAACTTTCAACCACCAGCCTTTCTGAAGGCGGCGAGTGGGCGGAGAGCGCCGTGCCGTGCGTAACCGCAGGGGAGCAGGTGGATGGACAGGCGCGGGATGCAGCTCCGGAGAGGCTGGGTTCCAAACCCTCACACCGAGGACACTTTTACAGACATGAACTTGGAGTGAAGATGAAGTTTTCAACCTAAACGTAAGTCTAGCATGCAGATACCATCCTCCTTATCTACAGATCTGGACTTTGGCTTTTTGCATAATACTGTAGAAAAAAAATCCTTAAACAAACTGGACTGCTTTTTTTGATTTAGAAGTTGATTTAGATAAGAATAACAGCCGGCACTGGTGAGACACAGTTTCATTTCAACTGCATCTGTGATGTAAATCTCTATATCGATATAAAGTCAAGCTTTAGCATAATTTTTCGTATCTTTACGGGGGCTCATCTCAGCCACAGGCTTCAAAATGGGATAATAAGGAGGTCTAAAGTCAGAGGTAATTTGTTTGATTCCTGCAGGAGCCATTTTCTGACAAAGAGTACATGGGGGGGGTATGAACCCACTTTCTTTTTCTCGCTAATAAAAGGGTTTCCCATAAGTGAAATAAAATCCCCTGCCGCTCTGGTCATCTATTACGCCAGGAGGCCAGGAGGTTAGTGTGAGACCGTCCTCACAGCCAAGCCGCATCCCAGGTGTCCCTTCATCCAGTAGCTGAGATCCACCTCCAGCCACAAACCCAAGCAGCATATGAAGAAACAGTGCAGGACTAATGTTCACCAGACACTGACAGTAAATTAAATTCCGCAATTTCTAATTAACACTGACTCTCATGTAAGCTCCCTGCTGGCAAACCCATAAACCTTGTTATTAGTTGGATCGCTTTTCGCCACACACCATCCCAAAGGTCTTTTTCAAGTCATTCTGTTCCCCCACAGTCAAAAACCAATATCAGCTCATTCAGGCTCAGAAATGTTGTTTTGAAGATTTGGTCACTTTGCAATTAAAATTGCAGGGGCTTGTGGAGTGATGTGACAGTGCGGTGTTTCCACCTAAATGTTCCTCCCGGGTTCTCGATTTACCCTGGAAAGCAGCTTTCAACCCCGTTTTGGGAATTAAATTTGATTTAGCTTTAATTGAAGTTTCTAAATGTCTCAAATGCAACTGTATTTTCTTGTAAAAAAAAAAATCAGGGTCAAATAAGTTCAGTTTGCATGAGTTTTAATGCTTAGAGCTTTCAACCTCAAGTTCTGTCACTATGCACTGGCTCTTGCTGTGCAGCCATGTGGAATCTGTGCTGATATATCTTTTGTGATGATACTAAAATCTAAAAGCATGTAAATATATTAAAATAGTTTGAGTGCGTAACTTATAAGATGTAGTGTTTTAACCATAGGAGTCACTTGATCTCTCACCCCTGTCAAAGTGCTTTCAAATTAAGCCCACATGTGCCGATATTATGTAAATCTGGTAAATGATGTGCGCAAAGGTTCGGACTACTGCCACTGTCGAGCTACTGATAGCGCCGCGGTGTCAGAGCTGTTTGTCCTAAGATCAATTGAATAAACATTTGACTTCTGGCAGCATCATGCCCTCATCGTTCTCCCGCTCAGGCGTACCTTGTTGCATGTATGTACTTTCCCCCCACCCTCCCACCTACATACACACCTGATCTGGTGTCTTGGGCTCATTTGTCGTTGACGGCTTTGTGGTCTGGACACAAAAGAGATGCAAGCTAAATCGCCCATGGTTTTAGATTTGTCTGCTGTCGGTTAAAAACTACCAGCTTTTGCCCTTTCTCGTGCTAGGCATCTCTCTCTCTCTCTCTCTCCCTATCTCAGACTTTGTCAGCAACCCTCAGAGTGCAGCCTCCACACACAAACACCCTTCAGCTTGATTTATCCATCAGGGGTGAATGGCGTGCGAAACAGTGCAGGGTGGCTTGATTGGTACCTCCCTGAAAGGTATCTGCAAGCTGACTGACAGCGGTGACTGGTCTGCTTCACGACATCGCATTTCCTTCCTTCTCATTTCCAAACACTTATTTCCGCACCGTCTCTTCCATTAGCCTGACATTTTTTTGCCATTACATTACAGTTATTCATTCAATGGATATTACTTAGATGCTCGTTCTTGAATACGGCCAACATCTAAATAGTTGCTATACTTTTGTTTAGCATTCCCACATCACAGCTAGAAAAGTTCCTGGTTTGATCCTAACCTCGGCCTTTTCATTCAGAGTTTATCTCCGTGTCTAGGTAGGTTTTCTTCTGTTTCCTCTCACAAGCCAAAAAAGTGCAGTAGGTGAATTGAAGACTCTGATGCATGAATGAGAGACTGAACGTACTTTGATCGACAGGTGACTGGGTCCTGGGTATGCTCTTCCTCTCACACGATGTAAGCTGGCATTGGATCAAGCAGTGCTGTGACCGTGCATGCAGAAAACAAATGTTGCAAAGACATTCGTTCATTCCTTCATTATCTATGCCGCTTATCCTGCATTCAGGGTTACGCACGCGGGAGCGTAGGGGTGGGTGGGGGTGGGTGGAGCTTAAACCTGCTGTCATTGGGCAAGAGGCAGGGTTCACCCTGGACCGGTCACCAGTAGATCACAGGGCCACATATGGAGACATACAGCCATTCACTCTCTCAGTCACATGCAATCCAGGGTCTCCAAGGAGGCTCTCCTACGTCATGTATTTGGACTGTCGGAAGAAACCGTGGAAAGTCCAAATCCAAACAACAAGTAAAAATAGAAAGTAGAGCAATATCCCTGAGTTGTGCAGAAGACAAGGCACTTGCCAGGTACTTACTGACAGCGTCTTCTTTACCACCTTCTTTCCTTTTTAACCTCTGCCATGAGGGGTCACCACAACAAATCATCTTCCTCCATCTAACCCTATTCTCTTTATCCTCTTATCAATTGAAAGAAAAAAAACTCATTTCATTTTTCTAGTAATCTGTTTTTTCACCAATTTGACTTTAAATGTGACTGTGACATCAAACACAGAGTACTAGTGGGTGTATTACATTTGCGAGGCATGTTGTACTGGGTTGCCTAATGGACGTCAGAACGTGGAACATTTTTGGTGATGCTTTCAGCGAAAAGATTTTTTTTTTCCCAGAAAATACCACCTCATATCAATTATGAACCTGCTTTGGTCTCCTTCATGCCTGATAAATTCTTCTGTGTGGGAAATGGTTGATATTCAGCAAGAATAAATGGATGAGTAAATCTACTGTTTGAAGAAAAAATATTCTACATGATTGTCTAACTAAAGGTGTGAGAGGAGTTATCTTTAGTAACCCAGCAATCGTTGCCATGGATCTTAGATTTTTCTTGTTCAGTCAGGTTATTTTTCCCAGCCAAACTGATTGCACTCTGTTCTGTCCTCTTCCATAGATCTGTTCTGGACTTTGGCGTTGTCCCTACAGTTGAGATGTGAAACTTGTGGTCCCCTGGACATAGCTGTCCCCAATCATCCTCGTCCACCCAATCCCTGGAATCCCCAATACTCAAATTTCATTTATTCTAGGTCCATCATAGATCTTTACCTTTGTCCATTTGCCCTTGTTTTCCTATGTTCCAAAAAAATATCTACCCATGCATGCCATTTCTGAGATCCTTTATGATCACAGCTTTAAAACGCTCCATAGTTAAAAACTTGAACCCTGTGATAATCGGCAGTAATGGAGTGGCCCTTCTCAGCTCCAAACAACATCACAAGCCCTGAGCAGCTCCTGTATGATAACTTCATACAGATGAACGAGTCTGGCCTGGACCTAAACATCACAGAGACAAGGGAGCCTCACCAGGACAAGACCAGCTCAGTGGTCATCACTTTCATCTACTTCATGGTTTGTGCTGTGGGGCTATGCGGCAACACCCTGGTCATCTACGTTATCCTACGTTATGCCAAAATGAAGACAGTAACGAACATTTACATCCTCAACCTGGCTGTGGCAGATGTTCTGTGCATGATGAGCCTGCCGTTCATCGCCATGCAGCTGGCACTGGTGCACTGGCCCTTTGGAGAGGCGCTATGCAGGGTTATCATGACTGTAGGTAGGTGGTGAGCACCGACAGAGTGGAGCACTTTAGTAAAAATGGCAGTTAAACTGCTTATCAAGAGGGATAGTATCCAGAAATAATCATCTGCTATATCTACAATTCAAGGACACTCTACAAAATTTTATCTGTGTATAATAGAAATCTAGCCACTTGAGGTCATCTCAATTTCTTAGATTTATTTTTGGGGTGGGCAATTTGTATTTTTAGTGGTGGTGTGATCATTATTGTGTGAAGATGGGACAAATCATCTGAAAAATAGGTCATCTTGACAACAAAAAAAAAAAGGTCCAATTACATATACCACAAAAAGCCAGAGAAAATCTCTGTCATGTGTTGCTCAGATGGCTGCAATGGCTGCTGCTGTGACTCAGTAGGTTTGAAACGTCAGCCACCAAGATTCCATGCAAGCAGCGAGTTAAATCCATTTGCAGGTATTCTGAGAAATTACTCAGTTGAGAATTTAAAAAAAACCTAATGGGTGTTGTCAATAATAGCAGGGGTCAAGTTTAAAGCAAAATCTTGAATAGCCAAGAATGCAGTGAGTCACTTATGTGTGACACTGACAAAACTTGAGCCTATAAATTAACTATTAGCCAACTGCTTTTTGTTACTGATTTCTGACAACATCCCTTAATCAACCCTCCCTTCTTACTCCAAATTCTCCTTCTGCCCTTCCTCTTTAGACTCTCTCAATCAGTTCACCAGCATTTTCTGTCTGATGGTGATGAGCATTGATCGATACCTGGCCGTGGTCCACCCCATCAAGTCTACAAAATGGCGGAAGCCCCGAGTAGCCAAGTTAATTAACCTGACTGTATGGGGTGTGTCATTGTTAGTCATCCTTCCGACCATGATCTTCAGTGGTTTGGACAAGGTCCCAGTATGTGGGATTGTCTGGCCGGAGCCCCAGGATGTCTATTACACAGCTTTCATATTCTACACCTTCTTTATTGGTTTCTTCCTTCCCCTGGCGGTCATATGTCTGTGCTACCTGCTCATCATAGTCAAGGTGAGTAACTCCTTAAAAATGATCTGTATTCCATCATTTCTTTTTCAATCAAACGGTTTCTTGGTTTCCTTGTAAAGGTTTAATACTTTTTTCCAGCTATTAAATTGGCTTCTCCACATGAAAAAGAAATAGCTTTAACAATTCTAAACATATTTAAAACCATGCATTTAGACAGGGCAAGCCACGCATGTTGCCTGACCAGCAGCTTTGTCCATTAACTATGTAAGATGGTGAAAAACATACTTTGTTGACACAAAAAACTCAAACTTTTAATGCAAAGAAGCACTGTGTAATAAATGTGTTTGGAAAAACTTGGACCAAAGACACTTAGAATAGATTGAATACTCAATGTATGGCCAATGATATGTGGTCATGATGACCTCTATACCAATGGTGTTACTCTTGGTTACTTTCGAGCCATCATTCGGAGGTTGGCCCCCACTGAGCGGCGCCAGGGAGGCAGTTTTTATACATTATCATTGATCAGAACTCAGAGGTTACCTGGTGCTGAATGGTTCGAAATAGACAAGTAAGGAAATGGACATTTACCAATATTTCTGAGGAGGGAACCCTTGATTGTTGGCCTGACAAAAAAATGAAATGTCATCGATTTTTTACTTTTGAGATTCTGAAGCACTAACACTCCTTCCCATTGCCAGGTGAAGTCATCAGGCATGCGTGTAGGTTCCACGAAACGGAAACGTTCTGAGCGCAAGGTCACGCGAATGGTGTCGATCGTGGTGGCGGTGTTCGTCCTTTGCTGGCTGCCTTTCTACATTTTCAATGTCACCTCCGTCACCGGCTCCATCAACCCCACCTCTGCTGTGAAAAGCACCTTTGATTTTGTGGTGGTGCTCGGCTACGCGAACAGCTGCGCCAACCCTATCTTGTATGCCTTCCTCTCCGATAATTTCAAGAAGAGCTTTCAGAACGTTCTGTGCCTGAAAAAGGTGGCAGGCTTGGATGAGATCGAGCGCAGTGACAGCAGGGCAGACAGGAGCAGGATGGTGAACGACGCCATGATCAACAACGCCTGCTTGGAGACACAAAATGCTTCCTTACTCAATGGTGAGCTACAGACAAGCATTTGATGGGAAAGGAGCTTCAGAAGAGTCACTGTGACACTGACGAAGGCCAAAGAGACAGAGCAGTTCTCTCCACAGATGGGATGATTGTGCCAGTGACCCCTACTCAAAGATGCGGGGGCAGGAGGGTGATGTAATAGCTGTTGTCATGGACTCTGACACAAGAAGAAAGTCTATGTGAAATATAAACAATTTCATAAGTGGGCTTTCAAAGGTCAGGCAAAGTACACTCGCTCCAGCTCAGACTTGATATTGTAGTTAATGAGGCAACTTGGGCCGGTTAGAGGCCCTGAGCAGACCAAAACTGCAACGTGACTGAATCTATCCTCAACACTATAGAGTGTTCGAGCTTTCGTTGCTGATATACTAAAAACTGAAAAAAGAAAAAAAAACAACAACACGCCAGCTGCTGTTTATGATCTCCACCTTGAGGTGTCAATCAGTTTGTCAAACTGTACTACTGATTGATCAAAAATCAATACGTAGCAGGGGCAGCTGCTGTAATGGAATGAGAACTGATGTGGATTGGCAGGAAAAAAAAAAGTCTAGTTGGAAATAGTAAGGATTGCCATGGTAATGATGAATTTGTACCTTCTAGTGTGATGTTTGATCAGCACACAACAGGGTAACCAGCCTCTTGAAACACACATTTATTTTCTAATATTGAAAGATGCTCTTTCCCTGTCTTGCTGGCAACATCACGGGTGAAATATCTATGATCAATAAGCTCCTGGATTTAGCATGCGCAGGAAATGATCGTTTGTGCGACTGCTGCGAATTTGCTTGATACGAAAATGGTAGAGGCTCGTATCTAGGAAGGAGTATTCAGTGAATAATGAGGGACCAAACATGGGCGAGTAGGGTAATGTATTTCAAATGCAAACCTCATTGCAAAATTTAGTATTTTTGTTGCATCAAGGACTGAACCTCTTTTGTGAAAACGTACCTTTTGCTGTTAACTGAGCCCTTTCTAATGCTAATCGTCAAATAACAGAAATTTGTTATGGTCTTATTTACATATGTGCAAGACACCCTTTTGCCCGTGTTTGTGATGCAGATGAGGACATAACCTCCAATATAATGCTTGCGTTTAAGCAGGAAACTGCTCAGCCCCGGCATGCCCGCACAAATGTGAAATCTTTCTGTAACTGTTTTTATGCCACATAAATACTCAGTATCAGAAAAAGGGAACTCTTTAAAAGGACAATAAACTATTTTTGGTCCCCGGTTGACTTAATGAGAAACAATTTGGAAACAGGAATAAACAGAGGGTATGCTGGCTTTCGCACTACAAAAGAAATAATCAGCATCACCTCACTGCTTCATCCACACACACACATAGACACAAAAAGAGGGATGCTTTGCACATCAGTATGAGACATACTGTTAGTGAGAAACTGTTGTTATTCGATGTTACAGGATGAAAACCTTTTGGTATGGTAATTCAAACAATGCTTACTGCCTGTGCCAGTGGTGCCAGTGTACAGACTTATTTTCACTTGTAAAGTGTTGTGTTTTGAAAAAGCAAGATCTCCTGCTGATACCATGTTTAAATGTGCTCTCCAACCTCTATCACATAAATTGTTTCATCTAAAGTGTGTTTGCAGAGATGCCTAAATTTCACAGAAGGCAGGAAAATGTGTCACATCTGAGCCTGGGGGGAGCCTCGGGGATGTATTGTGTATCATCATAATACAAAGGCAACACTGGAATGCTTGTGGAAGCAATGGATGCAGGTAAAATCAGTTGAGCAGCATGTGTATGTGAGCAACATCAAATGAGAGAAATGCCTTGGAACCATTCAATCCTTTAAAACCTCACAATTCTAAATAGATTTTCAGCTGCCATCACCAGCTTTCTAATGGCTGTGTTTCATTGAATGTAGGCCTTTTGGAGACCCTGGAAGTCCGGCACCTTGGTGCCGCTTCTTCTGATGTTTTGTCAATAATTCAGCATTTGCAATGTCACAAAATGCTTTTGCTGTTTTCGATCTATTTTTGAAGAAAAATGAACTGATTGTGTATTTAGATTTCAAACTCCGAAGTGGGTGAAGTTAATTTGAAGTCATCCAGATATTTTCACATGTGGGTCATGTCGTATGTATATTTTCACGAACTTCACTGGTATACCTAAACTGTATCTCCGTGTGCATAACACACCCGGCAGTGCTGTAAACATATGTGTTTCCTTGCAGGCAACATACCAGGGTGAACAAGTGTAGCTAGTTGCCATGGATACCTTTCAACATAGACCAATTGACTATTGATGTTACAAATCACATAGCACCAAAAGGACAGGCCTATTGTTCATATACTCCAGTAACATGAGGAACCAGGTCTTTAGAGGCTAAAGTCAATGTGCGTATAACTCTTTAGGTACTAGATTCTGTTTACAAACATGGATGTCAATGTGACAGATTAATTAATGAACTGTTCCATCATTCTATAAGCAGAATGCTACAGAAGTGTCCATGTTTCTTCTTGGTGTGCTGATGCTATTATAGATCTCAGTGTCCGCCTGCAGGGAGCCACTCTTGTCCAGATTGGAATGAAAAGAGAATTACTCCTCCTTATTTTGGGGATATCATGATTTCGTGCGTTTCGTATTTATCCAGTATATCTAGCAATACACTTCAACATTCACTGCATGTTTGGACAGATTGTTTTTTTACTATATCTCATGATACTGGGTTGATGTGATGTCATATATTTACTGATGTTAAGGATTAGTACACTGAATTATTTTCCACCACTTTATATTTTAAATACAACCATCACAGTCTTTTATTTATTTTGTTTTTTGTTGGGTTTTTTTGGCCTTTTGACAGAGTCACTGCCAAACCGAGTGCATTTCAACCGCCATCCAAACTTGAAGAAAAATTTATTCTAGACTAGACAATTTACTCCAGTCTCTTGAGACTCCTCAGTGTCAAAAGCTAAAGAACCTGTTGTGCTTTGAATTCAATAGCAGCAGGAGCAAATGTTTTCTAAAAAACGGGCACATAGATCATCAAAAGTGGTTATTGGCAATAATGTGAAGCAAATTGTCTCTGTGATAATGGTCACAGTTAAAATATCAAAATGTATTTGGTGAAGAGCAGCAATTTGAAAATATCTTTGAAGTGACTCGTGGCTTCCGCATCAAACCAGAGCAAATAGCAATCACTGTTACTGCATATTTAGAAATATGATGTGAATTTTTTTTTTTTTTTCATTCATCTCTTTTGATAGATTTTGTATGACAGAGGACACTTCCACTTTGCTTGATGACATTCAGGACTTTTTGAGCCAGCTTCAGCAGTTTGTTTTTTTCTTTCTTAATGATAATGAAACATGATATTTACATTTATGCACTGATGTAAATTAAATCGGCATCTTCTGAATACTGAATACTTCTGAGTTAACTTAAAAGCGGAAAAATAACAAATGGCATTACCATTTTAAAACTATCATTGGTTACTTAGCTGGTAAAGTATCTGACTTAACTCTAAAACATCCTTTTATCCAAAGTCAAAACATCTTGACAACTCAATTTAGATTCAACAAAATATTTTTAATATTCTCACTGAATGGGCACCTATCTAATCCTTGTGTATTTCTGTGCATGTTATTCATCATTGATTGAGCCTCACCTGTTTTTACTGAGATTCAAAAGGCAGTTATGAGAGTAGTAGTAACCATGCCGTGCGATAAATACAGACTCAGATAAATAATCAGTGGTCAGGAAAGTCAGGGGCCTTGAGACAGTGCAATGAAGAAATGAAAAACAGACAAGGATTCCATGCAAGGTTACTGCAGAAAACAACTGATTTGCCATACAGATAGCTGTCTCTCTCTTTCACAGTGGGCAGCACTATAAATTGTCATGACAATCTCCGCAACGCAGCTAGCTGGAGTATTTTTACTACAGTCACTCCAACATTTACTCATGGGTCGCAGCAGCAACACGTTTTTACGTAGGTGCCTGTGGGCCCTTTTTTAAGGATTTCACTTTGCAAACAAAATAAATGATACTCTCTGGCTTTGCCCCCAGAATGTCACACAGAATTTGTGAGGATAGTGACAAGGGCGACCAACAGGCCTCCAGCATACTGATCCAGAGAGAAAGGAACATACTGACACTGTAACATACAATTGCAGACTGTTAGAATTGACTTCATGTGACCATGTGGTATCACCCGGTGGTTGGTGCACCATTTTGACAGCTTTAGACGGTATTGAATGGCTAATGCCCATAGGAATCCATTGGCATGGTGAGATCTCATGTGTGCAGCTCGCTACAGGCATTTCATTCCAGCTTTTACTGTTTAGTATATTGGCCTGCTGTTTTAGTATTGATTGATGTTCCCTCAAAGCGTTCAGTTGTCACTTGTGTACGTTAGATTGCAGAGTCTCGTTTGGAATCAATTACTCTGGTGGTCGTGTCCAATATGAAAAAGAAACTGAGTTTTTCTAAATTTTCAAGAAACTTGTAAATAATATACATATTGACAGCATTTTACATCACAAATCCTTAGATATTTGAAACTTGTATAACTTGGAAATGTGCATATATCACCAAAATTCAGCCAAAACATCTCACTTAGTGTGTCTCTTAAACTTATCGGAATTAGACAAATGTTGAAGGATTGTATCTCAACCTCAGCTCGTCCATAAAATATTAAAGCTTTCATAATGAAATTCAAAGTATAGATGAATGACTGATACAATATATGTGCGCGAGATTTACTTTTGGAATGAAGAAGAATTCTCTAAGAGCAAAGCAACTTTTCACCTTGTCCTGTAAAATAAAACTATATAGTCAGGCATAGAACATTTTTCTCAAACGTTACCTTAATTTAACAAATTGAATTCTTTCTGCAAAGTATAGGAACTAAAGTTGAAACTAGAAACCACATAGGAAAGGGGTTTGTGAAGTAATAAATCAAAAAGGTCATTTTGGCAGACTTTCCCACTTCTACTTTTTTAATCAGTTCCAAGAAAGCCCATCTCATTAATTCACAAAGAGATGCATGCAATGAATTTGTCCATTTCTCTTGATTATTCTTTTCTTTTGATTTTATAAAGCGTAATTTCTGCTGAATGTGTGTCTCACCGTTGCAAACTAACATCACAAACATCCATTGCAGAGCATCGTCAACCCTTACGTTCAAGATCTTTTCTCTCATCACCGGCTTCCTCTGAATTATATAACATATATATGTTTGTGTTTGTGTATGTTTGCACAGCTTGTAGCTTGATATAAGTAGAAAGCTATTTTACACCCAAACTAGAGGAGTAACACGCAGCACCACTGCTCATTGGTTGATCAGACAGGTTTAATGGACCCTCATGTACCAAATGGACCATTCTAATGTTTTAATTGATGTTGACAAGATCTTCTGATGAGGCAATTGTAAAAGTAGGTCAAATAAACAGCAGACGTTGGTGGAGCGGGGGATTGCTCCCTCCTCTACCATTTTGTTCAAAAACAATGAGGTTGTATCATGAAAATATTTGACACGACACATGGCTTTGTGCACACCGGGTATATTTCAGCTCCATGTATTGAAAAAAAAAAAGGGCATTTGTTTGGAGTCTGGCAGCTTCCTGCCATTGTATAGTGTACAGATCAGAGGCAGAAGCAGGGGGCACCTTCTGTTTTCTTGCATTCTGCTATTGTTTTTTCTAAACAAGTTCATTTGTGAAGGGCTAATGTGCACTCCTGAGGATGCACTGTTCAATATGAACTCCGTGTATGATAGATAACCTCTGCTCCTTGTCGCATGTGGAAGGTTGCATATCCCACATTCTGTATCACCTCACAAACTGAAACTAGTTACACTCATGCCAACGTTATGTGCAGATTCACATTTCAGCAGCAAACTGTTTTTAAACGCTGTAGCTAGCTGTGAATACATTACACAAACAAAGTCTTGCTAAGTATATTAAATGAAATAATCTGCCATGGCAATGATGCTTTCCTCTGAAAGGAAGAAACTTCTTTAAAGTATTTCCATTTTATGCCAAAATAAGAAAAGGAGGTAAAAATACTTTTGTTCACTGTGAAGGTAGAAGAGAAGAAGATACCTGCCTCTTGGTATTTTTGAAACTTCAATATTGTTTTGATTTAAGGCAATTGAGTTGAAATTTGTGACTATGCTTCAGTGTTGAGTCATTGTACTGTTTTTTTTTTTTACATAAACTTAGTTTTGGTGATGAAGTTGCTTAAAAAAATGAATCCATACATTGTATTTTACATTACTTGTTCATGATGTTCTATGATTTGATTAACAATTTATACATACGAGCATTTTGGAGTGTTTAATTGTTGTATTACGTTCTGAGTGAGGTGGCCAAACATACCCATGTGCTACTGTTCATTGTACTAAGGTGACAAGGTGGGTTTTTTCAACTGTCATGCATAGATAAGAAAAGAAGTCTAACCTCTGCAGTCACATTTATCAGGAAACTTTCAGAAATATCTGAAAACACCTCCATCCAACTCACTAGGAATCCACTTATTCTGTCTTACATAATGAGAAATTCAAGGGACATATTAGATATAAGCTTAGCAAGATTTTATTTTTTTAAATTTGCAGTGATTGTCAGAAAATATCATGGCTTCTGTACAGTCCATATATCTATGTGCCTTGAAACCTATGATCTGTATAAAGCAAATATTTCATTTTTCATGTGACTCCTCTCCCTCAACAACCAAAGGCCTTTTTACCACACAGACATGCTGATAAACAAGTCATAACTAATACCTAATGTATAACAATTTTACTACCATTTCCCCATCTTATTTTGCTTACATTTGTGTGATATAATGCCAAAAGCTGATGAATATATGTGGCTCTTTATTGTTGCATAGATTATGATCATTGATTGTATGACAGACTGTTGTCCTTGTCTCTGCAATTAAAAGTGCAGGCCAGTCTCTGCTCCCATGATCAAACCTGTGTATTTGTGCCTTAGTGCATGTGTGCTTGTGTATGCATGTTTGTGTGTTACCATATATCTGCTGAATACAATATGTACAACAGCCACTACTTTTCTAAAGACAGTGTCAGGAATCTGAAGTGCCATTTTTCAGAGTTCCCTCTGGAGCAAAACCTGTAATGGACTCCCTGACTCTTTTTGATAACAGACGTTTAGAATTCAGTTGGTTCTTTACCAAATGTGGAAATCCCTTGCCATATAGGATAACGTGGAATTCTTAAAAGCATAATAGTCAGAACTTGTTCATAGGCTTAAAGTCCCGGCTAAATTAATCGCACCCCTTTGATGCGGCTGAATCAGTCACAGCTAATGGACTATTCGCAAATTAAAAGCTCACTCTATTATTTGTATTTATTAATTTTTTGAAAACGCCAGGATTATTTTTAAACAGTCCAAGACTGGAATGGTGATCCCCCTATTTAAAAAGGGGGATCGGAGGGTGTGCTCCAACTACAGGGAGATCACACTATTCAGCCTCCCTGGAAAGGTCTACTCAGGGTTGCTGGAGAGGAGGGTCCAAAGGGTAATTGAACCTTGGATCCAGGAGGAGCAGTGTGGTTTTTGTCCTGGCCGTGGAACAGTGGACCAGCTCTACCACCTCGGCAGGGTCCTTCAGGGTGCATTGGATTTTCTCCCAACCAGTCTACATGTGTTTTATGGATCTGGAGAAGGCATTTGACCGTGTCCCATGGGGAGTCCTGTGGGGGTTGCTCCAGATGTACAGGGTACCTAACCCTGTAAAACGGGATGTTCAGTCCTTGTATGATCGTGTCAGAGCATGGGCCAAATTGCCAGACACAAGTCAGATTAGTTTCAGGTGAGGGTAGGACTCCACCAGCTGTCCTTTGTCACCAATTGTGTTAAACTTTTATGGACAGAATTTCTAGGCATAGCTAAGATGCTGAGGGGATCCAGTTTGGTAACCTCAGGATTGGGTCTCTGCTTTTGGCGGATGCTGTGGTTCTGTTGGCTTCATCGGACCATGATCTCAAGCTCTCGCTGGAGCGGTTCGCAGCCAAATGTGAAGCGGCCGGGATGAGGATCAGCACCTCCAAATACAAAACTATGTTTTCTCACCCGGAAACGTGCGGAGTGCCCACTACGCGTCGGGGCGGAGATCCTGCCTCAAGTGGAGAAGTTAAAGTATCTCATGAAGTGAGGGAAGGATGGGACAGGAGATCGACAGGCGAATTGGTGCAGTGACGGCAGCGATACGGACTCTGCACCGGTCTGTCTTGGTGAAGAAGGAGTGGAGCCAAAAGATGAAGCTCTCAATTTACTGGTCAATCTGCATTGAGTGAGCTGTGGGTTGTGACCGAAAGAACAAGGTCGTGGATCCAAGCGGCTGAAAACAACCTTTCTCCTCTGGGTGTCTGTGCTCTCCCTTAGAGATAGCATGAGGATTTCGGCAATCAAGGAGGGGCTCAGAGTAGAGTTGCTGCTCCTCCACGTGGAGAGGAGTCAGATGAGGTTGCTCTGGCATCTGGTTTGGATGCATCCTGAATGCCTCCCTGGTGTAAATTAACATACAGTCTTTCCACAATTATATGTGAATATAAACAGCATTTTCAATGTACGGATTCATAACAACATATGGATATTTGTTTATACTGAATGTCATCTCTTCCATCTCATCTAGTGGTCCCTAAGAGCAGTTCAGTCAGCAAGCTCTTCCTCTTTGGAACCATCTTCAAATCTTAATCCATGAAGTGAACATCCTCTCTTTGTTCAAGAACAGACTTAAAACCTTTCTTTTTGAGAAAGCTTATAGTTAGAACTGGGCTGGCCCCTAATTGTGCTTTCATAGGCTTACTCTACTGAGGGATTTCCCATGATGCCCTTATCTCGTTACTCCCACTCTTCCGATCCTGTCTGCACTTATGGCCACTCATTAATGCATGATAGTAACCTCATATCTTCCCCTGAGTCCTTGAGCTCCCTCATTTCACAGGTTCCCAGGAGGCAAGGCTTGATCAACTGCAGCAGTCTTGCTATGCATCCACCATTGTTATTTATTGTATGAATATTGAAGCTATTGATTTTTCATTTGCTATGTGGCAGCCGCAGCACCGCTGTTATTAGTTGTGGGAGATGATTTGTGCTTGACCCTTCCAAGCCTCATTGCCCCGTCTATCTCTCTCACTCCTGCTTTCTCTCTCTGTCCCTCCCTATCGCTCAATCTTTCTACCTCAACTGGTCGAGGCAAAATGATGCAGATGTTGAGTATGGATCTGACCAAGGTTTCTGCTCAGGAAGTTTTTCCAGTTTACTATCGCCATGTGCTTGCTCCGTTTCTGTAAATCATATTAAAGAGTATGGTCTAGATCTGCTCTACATGGGGATTGTCATGTGACAACAGTGATTTAGTGCAAAATAAATAAAATCTGACTTCACTATATAAAGATATTAATTTAAAGTAAAATACACATTTTTGAAAATATTGGGTCCTTAAACGGGTGTTATTTAAACAAAGTTAATGAACTGAAAGCATAAAAAAAATGTATAAACCTGAGGCAACATTTCTTTTTTATGTGGTAATAACTGTACACCCCATTACTGCCAACCTCTGGTTAAAATTACATTTTCTAATCTCTACACATACCTACAAAACTAATGAAGATCTCATCTTATATCTTTTTACAACAAATTGTTCAACACGTACATTTCACATTTAGCTCATACAGACGATGAAATTTTTCTTGTTTTCTTGTGACACAAAGACTTACACGACTGACCTTGGTGATGAGACAGGTCTAGAATTTGTCCATTTTCAATGAGTGAATGCTTTGGTTTTTCATTTCGGGAGTCTGAGTAGAAATCAGACATCACATATCCTTTGGTACCTGTACAGCCTGAAACAGCAACTCCAGGGCTGTGGCCCAAAAAACAGCGATCTGACTAATGGGTTGGATATGGTGAATGTAGTCTGACGATAAGAGCTTTCAATTAACTTTAGACAAATATTGATGCAGTGGCAAAGGTTTGTCATGAAAACAGACTTTTACTCAATCATTACCTATACCGCTTATCCTGCACACAGGGTCGGGGAGTTGCTGAAGCCTATCCCAGCTGTCATTTGGTGAGAGGTGGCTTTCACCCTGGACTGGGCGCCAGTTGATCACAGAGCCATATAAAGAAATACAGCCACTCACTCTCATTCACATGACAGGGCAATGTTTTCTAGGGTAATCAATTAACCTACTGCATGCTTTGGAACTGTGGGAGGAAAACAGAGAATCCAAAGGAAACCCACAAAGACATAAAGAGAACATGGAAATTCCACACAGAGAGACCCCTGTTGGAATTGACCCAGGGACTAACCACTGCATCAACATGCTGCTCAGCATTAAGTATTTCAAGGGCCTGTATCATCTTTTCCTTGAAACAGCACCACCTACTGAAAGTCAGTTAAAGAAATTATTTTGCAGGGCCTTAAATATTGACTCCAACATTTTCAACTGCTTCCCCAAAGGTCTGTAAAAGCCTGTTGCTTATTATAGTGGTCTTCAAATGCCGACTGAAACTCGCCAGAGCAATTTTGTTGTCGTGTGCGGTTGATTTTTTATTGTTTGGCCCTTATCGATTTGGTGCTCTCCTATGAGGACACACTTACTTTTGAAAATGCTCTGGCTCCTGTCGAGATGGGGCAGCATGTCTCAAAAGATAAGATTGGAGAGGATAATTCTTTCTTAATCCCATGGAGGACATTTTTCAGATTTTTTTTCTGGTGACCAACTGTATATTCAATCTGAAGATACTCAAAGAAATTGGAGAAGGTTAGGCACTTTGATATTATGTACATTCAACATACTGTGTGAGTGCGCATGGCGACAAAAATATTTTTTTTATGAACTCTTATTATCTCTCCCACCTGAGTCGCCTCCATATGACTCATGACTGAGCACGGTGCCAACCTATACCATCGAGCACTTACCTTCACAGCAGAGGCAAGCTAATGTGTCTGATAATGAATGCCGGGCTTGGGGGTGTCTCATCCTGGTGCAGGTAGGTGAGAGGATGGAGATGAGGACACATGGAGGCAACCACTGGCCAATTTGATGGTTTTAGAAAAAAGAAAAAAAAATGAAAAAAAATAGTCTGCTAAACCAAGCCTTTTCACCGGTGAACAGCGGCCATCAGTAAAATTCGGATCCAAATCTTTGCATATACAACCTTTTGACAACTCAAGCCACCCATGAAGAAATAAGCTGAATTAAAATTAGCACCGGAATAATTCATGAATCACAGCTTCCTTATGTAAGAGTTTCCTGCTCTAGGCTGCATTGGAAAAAATACATGAAAACTAATTTTAGCCCCTAAAATCAAAGTTTAATTAAAGCTTCACATAAAAGTCCTGTCTTTGACCTTCACAAAACTTAAGGATATTTCTTGAGATGACCAAAAAAAGGCTGATGAAAGAGTTTTTGTTTTGGTTTCATGTTACGATAATATTGTGGATAAATTAGTATTCCTGAAGTTAATCCGTCTTGTCAAGTATGTGACTGTTTTTAGCAGAAAATGTGTCAAAAGTAGCATTCTGCATCTCCTCGTAAGACGACATATGAGATCTATATTAGTTGCCACTAGGGGGCAGAATAACAAAATGAACACTAAAATTTACTTTAAAGTGTTGTCATGTCAAACTTATTATAAGTTTGACATGACAACACCTGGCTGCGATCCATCATTTTGCTTTTGATTGAAGTCCGTGTCAGAAAGTTAATCTCTCAGTCAGGCGAATCAGTTTAACTGTGGGCGGTAAAACAGACAAAAACATACTCACAACAGAAGATCCAGCTGGTAAATACTTTGACTTTGCGGGCAAACACTACATCCACATCCAAGAAGTCACGTGATCATGTAGAAACTGAATTGATTTATGTCACAGGGGAGGATTTGCACTGTCTGGCCCTCTTGTACCACAGTTTTGAGAGGCGAATATGACGGCCCGACAAGAGAACAAGAGGAAGCGAAATGATGCCTAGCAACAAAGTGGTTGATATTCTGGCAGAAGTACCATTTCAGAGGATTAACATGAGCATTCCAGATTCTGTGTCATTGTGTGTCAAGGCACTCCATCTCACAGCCAAACATAATGTGTTTTATCTCTTTCCAATCATTCTGAGAATTTCCATCACCACCACCAGACCTGCCAATTCATGTTTCAGACCATCTAATGAAACAGACACAGATTTGTCTGATTAAGCACTAATAATGTATCATTTTACTGTTTACAATTAATTCTACATACTAATACTGATGGTGATTACTATGTGTAACGGTAATAATTGATCCTTTGACACCTTGTGTGTGTAGGTTTGTATCTGTGTATGTTCACTTGTTTTTAGTTTAAAGTGCTAAAAGTGTTTGGAAGTACCAAATAAAATAAATAAATGTCCCCTTTATTCAGGCATTTTGGGAATGACAATGAAAATAATCCTCCCATACCCAAATTGAGCAAACACTTATTAGTAGCAATACTTCACATGACTTTCATTGCTTCAGTTGGCTTGTCAGAAATATCAATATTTTATCTTCGACCATGGACCTTCCACTGGCTAGTTGTTCCCATACATCAAAAAGGTGAAAAATGTTTTGGATATAGTTACATTTAATTTTTTATACACAGCTGTGGATAAATGACTTATCTTTCATGTGATGGATACAAATCAATTTAAGTTAAACGGGGGAAGCGGAAGAAATTGATTAAATATGAATTGAAATGTAATTCTGAGAAGAGAAATTCTGCATAAAACAGGTCATTCGGCATCACTCGTCGACTCAGTTTCGCTGAACAGGTCTGAAAACTCCCCACAGATCATTAAAACTGAAGACACCTTTCGGATTAGGGGTGAAACGTCTTCAGGTGGCGAAATTCAAGTCCAGTTGCCACAAGATGTCGACAAGGATTTCGCTGAACAGGTTAATGTGATCAAATCCTGCGTGCTGTTGCCATCTAGTGGTCAAATTGAGTAGTGCTGATTGTTACCTGGTAGGATTCTAGTGAGGCGACAGGAAGTCAATTCAACTTTGATTACATCAGAAAGTAATGACATGAGAAGTTAAATTTAAACATTCATTGCGGTATCATTTCTTTTCTAAAGTTGAATGAGAAGACACTCCATAAAAAATAAAGTACCGTTTTCTAGATTCTTACAGACATCACAATTTGTCCGCATCATTAACAGAGGCCGTGAAAGCAATCACTCATTAAAAAAAGTCAACAAACTGACACGTCTTATGATTTCTGATTGCATAAACCAACATTAGCCTTAGATGAAAATCATAAGATGTTTTGAAACTGCCCCACTGTGATACAATTAAAAGAAAGGATTGAAGGGAAAAAAAGAAGAATATAAATGTAACCACTCCTGCTTGTATCATGCACTTTCAATTACCATCCAACGATTATCACGCCAATATCTACTCACCATAAAGTGGAGTCAGTGGGAGCCCTGAGCATGTTTCCCTGCAACCCGACGGGACCCATCAGGGGGGTGATGGCAGAGACAGTGATGCTCGAATTGTGTTCCTTATGTCTAGCCGACTTCGTAATCTTAATTTGGCCCTCAACAATTGCTTTCGTCCTTCCTTTTCACGTCTTTTTCTGTCAAAAAAATCCAATGGCTTGTCTTTTAACACAGGGTGCTTGGGGACTCTGTAGACAAAGATAGTTTTGATGGTTTATATGGGTTCATCAGCTAGCTCATTGCTATCTAATGCCATAGAACTTCGCAGGTGTGGAGCAAGTGAATCACCTATTTTGATGAGCCCGTAATTAAAGTAGGACTCTTTGTACTTTCTTTCAAATGGCGCTTTCTTTTTTTTGCCACTCTGCCACCCTTCTTGTGTCTAATCATTGATTCTTTCTCCCTATACAAATCAACTACTTTGTGAAATTAGTTTGCGGGGCAAACCGCCGTCTAGCGACGGCTAGACAGCCGATTTACTGATACACGGAAAAAGCTCCATGATTGAGGCATGTACAGGAGTGAGGTGTAGGCGGAAGTGGTAATTTTTCACAATACAGTTCCCGGAAGACCAATTAAAAAATAAATACATCGAATTTTAATCCACTTTATTATTTCTTTGGTTGAGGAGTTATAGACAACTGAATCCGGACACTGTGTTTTAATTTGAAATGCAAAAATGAGTAAGTAAAGGATGAATGCATTTTTGATTACCGTTCTAAATAAAGAGGAACAAAATAAAAAAAAATTACGAAATTTAAAGTATAAACACGGTATCCCTTCCTCTTAATTTTCTAGTATACACCAAACTGTATTTCAAGAAAAGACTATCTATCTATCTATCTATCTATCTATCTATTTATCTATCTATCTATCTATCTATCTATCTATCTATCTATCTATCTATCTATCTATCTATCTATCTATCTATGGTTTGTATGACATTTTCTGAAACATCTACAAGTTATTACAAATTATCAGCAAGAAATTACCCAAAATGAGCCAACTTAAAAAAAACATCGAAATATCAATGAAAATAAAAAATCTCAGATATAATACTTTTGCAATGATCATTGCAGAAATATATGCATTTCAATATGGTTGTTTTATTTTAGATACGCTTTTCCATGTCCATACTTTAGTTCTGTACAAGTATCTTTAGCGTGGCGCCACCTGAGAACTGCTGTTTTGAAAAGCCAGAAATTTTGCCTGATCTCTAATCTAGTCTTGATTTATTTTGCTGGTTCCTTTTTTTCTTTCTTCTTTTTTTCAGCTAACATGAACTGGCTTCCTTTTTCCTTCTTGAGAATTTGACTACCCACCTGCAGAGAGTCTAATCTGGGACTTAGGGTTTCTGTAGGAGGCTACTGAAAGGTAAGATCCAGGCCAGACATTACCATCTTTAGCCTCCTCTGAGTTCTCACATAATCAAGTGACACGTGTGTTTCACTGCCACATGATAGTTTATCCCTATCTTTACTCTAATACGTCACGTTACTGTTGTGAATGTTTGTGTCTGTGTGTTCGCGTGCATGTTGGTGCCTGTGTTTGTCTCTGTGTTTACTCTAAGTCTATCATGCAAAGCCATGTTTGATTGCATCTCGCCATGTATATGTTGTGATGTGAGTAAGTCTCTCCAAAAGAACTTATACATGTGTGTACAAATGTATATGTATGTGTAAGTGTGTGTGAGTGTGTGTGTGTGTGTGTGTGTGTGTGTGTGTGTGTGTGTGTGTGTGTGTGTGTGTGTGTGTGTGTGTGTGTGTGTGTGTGTGTGTCTTCAGCACCAGTAAATGTTATAGTAGGTCAAGACACGTCATTTCTGGGTAGATGGTGGAACCATTTTGTGCAAATCTTCTCACTGACTCAACAATGAGCTAAGACATCACAAACAGCTTCCTCTTCTTCAACAAATGGTTTTATTTTATTTATTTTAGCAACAACAGTAATAATAATAACATCAATCGTAATAGTAGTAGTAATAATAATAACAATCAGCATCATGTGGCATGTTTTTTAATATTTAAGCGAATTCACTCTGTTTTCAGATAACAATGTTGTTTTTGTATGATCTAACAGGCTGATAGGGATGTATTATCTCAGACAGAGGTTATCTTTATTGTTAATTAACAACTATGTATATGCAAGTAACTGTCTCCACGCGAACCCCATGACCATACTGCTAAAAACAACAAAACAGAACAAAACTAACACCTTTTCAACACTTCAAACCACAACATCTGTTGCTGGAAATGACAGTTTGCTTACTTTAAAACTGCCCTTTCTTTCCACATCAAGAGACATTTGAGCTTTTAGCATCTTCTTAGCTTTTTGTTGCTTCTTCTCTGATGTTTTCTCTTCAGCTGCTCAACTTTGATTAACAGTCTCATCAGTAGTTGGGTAAAACATTCATTGTATTCTGATGGAGTCACGCTGAGAAAAGAAAACAGCATAAAGCTTTGTCAGAGTTGAAAGATGTCCCCGTTGTCTTTTTTTCTCAAATACATAATTTCAGGTGCTCAAGCTGGGATTCAGTATCATCACTAACAGAAACAGAGATTCATGGGACAGGTGGGACAGATGAGATATCTTGTGCTCAGCAGAGAGAAAAGCCCAGCAGTTTCACTCTGAAATTGAGAGAGTGCCTTTTACAATTTCTTCCAACGCATCAAACACCAATAATTCAGGAACAAGAATTATATCATTACTTTTTACTGGGGAAATTTGAAGATAAATGTAGAAATTAATAGCAATTTATAGTTTAGATGTGCAAAAAACACCAAAACCAGATAGGAAACTTGAAACTACTGCAAATCAGACCAATGAAATTAATCAGACGTAGCTTCCCTTCAAAGCAGACATTAGTAATTACGAACAAATTTGCACTAACTGAACTTGCATTGTCAGTGACTTACATAAAAAGAAACAGAAACTAAAAAAGAACAGAGTAACTAACTGACATCTGTAGTGATGTATATTCACAGTTACTTTTTTATTGTTTGATAAGGTCATATTCCATCAGAGTAAGACAAAGACAAAAGCAAAGTCAAGTCACAATGTTACAAATAAAAGCTGAGTCTTTATTTGTTAATGCCTCAGGTCTTAGAGAGTCAGACACTGTCTAGTTTTATCTTTTTTATTCACATTTTTTTTCTTTTTTCCTCAAGCTTTTGATGGCTTAACACTGGGAGTAATCTCAAGTTATTGGAATCAGAATCAAAGTCAACCTGCAAGTCTTTTATGAGTGTGTTTTTAGTCAACTCTGAAGTTGTCTAATCCATGTCACGTAATCTGCCCCAAGTCAAGAATCCTTGTGCGAGAAATTCAAAAGCTTCATGTAATAAACCCTTTATTCTTATTACAATTTTTCCATGTATCTGTTTCTACCAGGGGATTGAAAAGATTTACGTTGTATGGAACTTCCATTAGGTGATAGTGGCTCAGTTGGTATTCCAGGCACCCCTCCAATCAGAAAGCTAACAGTTTGGTCCCGGCTCCCCCCCGTCTGCATGCTGTAGTGTCTTTGGGCAAGTCACTGAACCCCCAAGGTGCTCCCATTGTTCTGGTTACCACCTTGAGTGGAAGTTCTGCAGCCATTGGTGCACAAAGGCGTATATGAATGGGTGAATGTAAAATCCAGTGTAAAATGCTTTGGATCCACAAGGCTCAAAAAGTACTACAGAGACCATTTAGGATTGGATAACATTTTAGTAATTGCTAAAGGTTCTTTTGTTCACTTAAACATCAAATAGATTCATGTCAGCGGTATAATGCAAATTGTATGCATGCAGAATCCTTCCACTTGAAGTCTTGTCATTGCAGCATCATGCAGTAGAGAAGCTTATCAGGTGGAAACAGTGAATGGTGGGGGTGACAGGAATCCAGCAAAATAGAGACAAATATCAAAGATAAAAGTGCTAGTCTGATGGAAAACCGGGACAGGAGAGATTTGTAGAAGATTTATTCCCCGCAAGTCAAATACTTCAGTCTTAAAGCCGAAGTTTTGATAAGCTAAGCTTCAAAACATCCAGTGTTAATGTCCCAGGTGTCAAACTCAGAGAGTAGATTGTATTCTTACATCCTGAAATATTGTTATTTGAATTAGGCCTGTTTGTGAGCAGTTATGGCAACATTTCCAAAAATATAAATTTTTATCAATCAGAGTTAAAACCCACGGTAGTATATGAGCCCAAAAGGCTGTGTTGGTGTGTCATGTATGTGCGTATGTGTTGGGGGGAGTCCCACGCAGGACAGGTAACCAAATGAGTGTCCCTGTTAAAACACAGGCGCGTTTCATTCTCATCTTCAAACCAGAGAAACCTCTCTAACCACTTCATTTCACAAGGTAAGAAGCCATCTTTTACCAGTTTCATGACAAATATTATAAAAACGGAGTGTGATCACTGTTTATTGTATGAGCAGGACTCGAACCCTCGACCAGTGTGTAAATCAACTGAATCTAAAGACTACAAATGCTTGAAGATGTTTTGCTGTTTACAGAAATGTTGCACTTTGCAGTTTACCTCTTTTTCTGCTTCCATAGAACCACAAAGGAGACACAATTAAACTTAATAAAGAGCTAGTCATATGAATGATCACAGGCAAGTCTGGTTCATCAAAAATATGTTTCTGAGTTTCAAAGATGCGCAATCTATACCTATCTAATATTATGATTATACTCCAATGTTGTGATGTAAAGGCTGGGCTGATTATTAAGGTGTGAAAAATATAGTCAAATCAGGCTCACAAATTTGTGTGAGACAGCAACAGAGGGTGGAGATGTGTGTCGTTCACAGTCGGCTGACTAAGCGTTCACTGGAGCGAAGAGGGCTGAGTTTCACAACTAAATGATGTTTGAGTCCAGAAGACTTTACATATTGCAAGACCGGCGTTGTTACTGTGTCTACCAGTTTGATGAAGTTGTACATATTGATGTTTTTTTTTGTTTTTTTTTTGTTTAATGTAAAAATGGCAAACTGTTCTACATGCAAATCTGTGGTTAAATGATTGAAGTACTATATATGTCATTGTGCAGCATTTTATACCATAGAATGATATAGCATACACACAATACCCTAGAGTTGTATAACACTGTGGAGTGGTGTATTGTAAGGCACAATGTAACAAATTATATACTACAGTATATTGTTGAAAAACATAGTATGATATAGAAAGTTTTTTTTGTTGAATGAGAAAGCATAGTGGAGTAGAGTACAGTATAGTACATTTTGCATAGAATGGTATCTTATAATCCAGTATAGTACTGTACAGTGTATAATTGTATCATGAAACATTGTATACAAAACATAGCAGATAGGAGCATGGTACAGTATAAAGTATGGCACAGCATATTCTAGCAGAGTATTGAATAACATAAAAAGCATAGGATACTCTTGAATTGAACAGTTTAATATAACACATCATAGTATGATAGAGCAAGTGATAATCAGTATAATCAGTATAATCTCAGTGTAGCAGCAGAGCGGCATTAACATGGACAAGCTGTTTTCTTTACTCCTCTTTCCGTTTGTGTGTGTTTGTGTGTGTCAGTCTGAGTGTTATCTGAGCTGATGCCTCGAAACTGCCCTGGGGGTCAGCACTGGGATAGCCTGGTCAAGACCTGTATCCAGTGCAACAAGTCGTGCCACAGAGAGACTATTACCCCGAAATGCAGCACTTACTGCAGTGAGTGCACAGACACGCACAAACACACACACACACACACACACAGACGGACGCGGTGTCATACAATAGTGCATAAGAATACACACAAATGCAAGTTGGTTCAACAATCAAAGGATAATCTATATAATTTATTACTGACACCGTGTGGCTGTTAAGGCCTAGATTGTCATTGTATGATAATTGGAGGTACTTCCTTTGGCGGGTCACAAAGAACACAAACGAAAATAGAAAAACAAGCTGTCTTCGGACGGAAACAATTTTCTTTGCTGAATTACATCCAAGCCTAGCCGCAATCCAAAAAGGAAAATTCAGTGTATCACATGCCCTGCATCTCTCCTGTATGCCCCCCTAAATCAGTGTCTGCAAAATGCAAAGCGATGTCAGGTCATTACTACGATGCATTACTGAAGAAGTGTGTAAGGTGTGCGAACGTTTGTGGCAGACATCCAGCAGGTTGCCTCCAGCACTGCCAGAGTGAGTACTGACTCAATTGGCCTGATTTTATCTTTAATCACATTGCCTCATCCCCTCCCCTCCCCCCTCTGTTTTGTTGGTGCACTGAGAAATGTTTGAAGTAGATTCCTGAAAACTCAGAAGCTTCTTTATGAACATTCATAATTACTCATAGATATGAAACAATCACTGTCGTAGAACAATGGATTTGAAGGCGAAGACTGGTTTGTAGACATGAAGTATGAATACATGTGTGAAGAGCCGGGTACATTTTAATAATTGCGCAGTGAATGCATGTTGGGATTAGGATACCAACCTTGCACAAATCAAATTAAATTTTAGATTTTTTTTTTCTACAATAGAAAACCTTGAAAAGATAATCAAGACTTGTTGAAAGAAAATACACATATTGGGAAATTTTTCCATTTCACATTTTACCTTACTTCAAATTATTTCTATAATAATGGTGTAGGATATTTGCTCTTCTGTACTCTGTGCACACTGGAGAGCTCAATCTCAATCTCCAACTGGTTTTTGCAGCCCCCTACTGCAGCACCTTTTTCTTAAAGGATAATGACAGAGTACCTCATGTCCAAAAAACTTTGCACAGCCCCTTCATTAAGATTTTCTTTCGTTCTGCCCTTCAGCTTTATCAGCTCCAGCTACCTCGCATATCCCGACTTTGGAGAGAACCTCAGCGCCCGGAGTCCTGATCGAATCCACCATCCTCTTCTCCCTCTTGGCTCTCTGCATGCTGCTGCTGATGTCTGGCCTGTCTCTTACCTTGGCGGTTTTAGTGAGAGGAGACAAATCTCGGTCTCCAAAGTCAGCACCTAAGGCACCTAAACACACCCAGAAAGTGGTGGTCAATTCAGGCCAGGATTCCGTTCAGCAAGGTGGTCAGAAGGAGCCGCGCTCCAGAGGTGAGTATTGTCCAGATTACCCACACACCTAAAGTCACTGGTCATTCTAAACTGTGGTGATCCCTCCAACTTTCAGTCCTAAAATGTTTACTCCCCAACAGATTCTGGGACAAACAGAAGCCATCCCACTGACGCAGAGCCATCTGACGACTCTATCCCGACTGAGACATGTGTGTGCGTCCACTGTTTCCCTGACCTGACGGCGCGAGGCCACGCCAGTGACACTCCCCACACACCACCTTTCTCCTACTACCAGCAAGCTGTACTGCAGCATGCCCTAGTCCAAGAGGCACGTCCCCTCTGGACTGAGAAAAGTACCTCCTGACCCAGCGACAGTGCAATGAGGTACCGTCTCTCTTACGTTTGAGATGTTGCAAATTTAGTGATTTTAGAAAAAAAACAAGCCGTAGAAAGAGTGCATCCCCATTCTCCGATAAACAATTTCGCAAGAAGAATACTTGAAGAAGAATCTGTATGAACTGGCTGACTTCCCACCGGAAGTCTTTCAGCCAATTCCGCTTTTATTCCTCACTGAAGTCACCCTACTAAAACGTGGAGGTTTGTGCCAGACCTTCAGTCATCCCTAAGCATATCTGTCCTGGGGCCTAACAAGGTCATTTGGCATGGACAGACAGCGATGTAACTGCTGTCTGACGACACTTGAACATTGCACTTGACACTGGATTGGGTCGTCTATTCAAAGTTGTGCTCCTCACAGTGGCCGCGGTGAACAGTGACCATATCATTAGCTTGTATGTGCTCTCTGCACGCAAAGAAATAAGTCAAAGTTCAACCCCTCTGCTTTTTGCAATCCCTGCGTAGTGAATTTCTGACATGTCAATAAAAACTACTTCACTCATGCCTTGGTCCTGCTGGCTTATAACATGGTAACAAGGAACTTAACCATCATATTTATTTTGAATAGCATGAATTTATGACAGCAGACAATCGGCACAGCCATTTTCAGTGTGTTTAATGGTGGGCTCATATGTTTAAAATAGTTAATAATGAGATACTTCTTTACTGCATTTTCTTCTGGTTGGATTAGATTTCACTCAGACAAGGCTTTGGTGGACCAGTGTCAATATGAGCCACATGGCAGCCGCAATGAACCTCATTAGCTAGAAATGTTGGGGTTTGGGCTCAGAAAGATGAGCATTTTCTTTCTGATGGCAGCTAAAGGAAAAAAAAACCCTGTGCAAATCTGCATAATTAAGTTTTATCAGATCAAGATAAAAATCACATTCTTTCCATAAATAAACTGTACCAGATTTTATTTTTCACCAGATCATAATCAGCCATCAAAGACTGACAGATTGTTTTGGTTGGCAGTGTGATAGTTCATCCAGAATCAGCCAAAACAGTGTGGGTATGAAAATGCCAGGGGCAATATTTCACACATTTGTTCTGTGCTTGATGATTTTGTTTCTCCTAAATTTTGCCTGAGTCTCTCTTTGTATTACAGTCAGAATAAATTATAACCGTTGCACAATCATCAAATATATATATGGTAACTGTAACCGTGATAACTACAAAGTAATAAAATAAAAGGTTAACTAGGATGCTGGAAATTGATTTCCATCACGTTGCAGATTTCACAAGTTTACAGAACTTACTGGTAATTAGTTGTTTTTTTTAACTTTAAATCTACAAATTTTCATCCATAATCTACCTAAAATGGGATTCCAGGCAATCAACTGGTTTGAATATTTGGGCCTCATTACATCAATCTAATCCAACCACTCTATTGCTGCTTCTCGTCATGAAAAGCTTTGTTTTGGGCCTGTATGGGTGATATGACCGACTTCAGGGTTTCAGTGCCAGTGTCTATTGAGTGTTCAACAAGCTCCTGTCCCTGGATATATCTATCAACATACATTTTCCAGGGCGCTTCATTAGCCACTCTAAGCCTGAAAATATAAGCAGTGCGGTGAAAGTGTGCCCTTTGTCAAGGGTGTCAAATTTTTGGTTATGATCTAGATTTTACAAATAAAAAGTAGCACTTAGTACAGTTGCTATGGTAGCCGGCAGTTTTACACAGGATCCGATCAATGGGTAAATAATTGCAATGATAGGGCAATAAATAAGAAGCGCACCGATTTTTACAGATATAGATTTTTCTTTATTTGAGTGTCGTTCCATCACCGTATCCAGTTCTTGCAGCAGTTACTCGTGAGGGAGGAATGACGTAATGGGCCAAGACAAGTGTATTTCATTTACAACCCTGCAGCCGGATCCAGCAATATAGAAGAACAAAATCAACTTTGAGGTTTCACCATTTTGTCTGTTACATACAAACAGTACATATATACTTGTACGTACATCTTCAACATGTGGAGAAAAAAAAAGTAAAAACAAAAAATAAAATCACACATCCAATCAAACTGATATCCAGCTCAGACGGCATGCTAAATGCAAGTACTGATTCAGTACACAAACACACATAACATACGCACGGTAACGTGCATACTAACAGTAACACTAATGCACTGTATTTCTTTATACGCAAGAACACATTTTATACAGACACACCAACACTAATTTTTTTTTTTTTCCCCCTCCGTCTGATTTTTGGGTGTGTACACATGCACACACACGCGCACGCACATACAAACACACCAAATTAGAGCAACATGCGGCTTATGGTTAACACTGCAGGACCGAGCTTCTGACCTGTTACACAGTCTGTATTGAGGCTTTCCTTTTTTGTTACTTTTTAGCCATTTACCAAAAACAGCATCACAACAACTGGTCTTGGACATGGAGAATATATATGTCTCATTATTGTCCAAGAACAAAAAAGAAAAAAACAAAAACACACACACAAAGTCAAAAGAAATAGATAGCAAAAAAAAGGTTGCATTAAAACTTAAAATTAAGCCGCCACAGCAGCAATTTCAATTAAATTAAAAGCCTTATTCTTTTGTGTGTACAAAAAAAATACATGAGTGACACCACAAGTAATACAGACAATGTGAATTAGGGAGAATGCAAAACTGTAAACAAACTTTTTTCTTAATTACAGTATGTATAAAAATATAGTATTTACTGTGTAATCCCCCGACCCCCCGCAACAGTTGGAAGCAGCAATAGACAGAAAATAATGTGCGTACTCCCTAAAGAAAAGGTGTCTGAACTTTATAAAGTTTTTGACTGACAACAAACTCACTCGTAGTGAATGGAATAAATGGTTTTGTGACACAATGTTCATAATACAATTTTTATGGTACTTTTTCCTCACTTTTTGCAGTGTGAGCAAAAATGCATAATAAGACAACTTCCATCCTTCGAATATTTGGTCATTTGGGAGGGTGTGTGTGTAAGTAAAGGATGTGCTTGTTTCCAGAAAGTTTTGGGGAAAGTGAATGAAAAATATTCACTTCCTTTGCTCAAATCAAGCCTCCAAAGCCAGGCAAGGAGACGCTTTCAACATTTCCCAGCGTTGACGTTTGCAGCTGTGTATGCACAAAGCAGAATATTGGAGAGGGACAGGTCGTCACATTATCTGTCCCCAGATAAATTAAGGTTTTGAGAAGAAAAAACATCTGTCTGTAAAAATTAGAAAGTTGGAAGGGAACAGAATCTTGAGCTGTCCACATTTCAGTCCACCCCCACGTGCAGACAAATAAAAGCATTTCTGTTATCCCCTGAATTCCAGTGAAAATATTCTGCAAGTATGCAACAGTGATTCAGGGCTCGTACAAATCTCCCCTCAGATGGGTTGCATTTTGTTGAGGGTTCTTGCACTCCTGGATTGGAGGCTCTTGACTGTCGCACAATGGAACTACAGACAGGTGATAAATAAAAAAAGAAACATAAAGTGTCTTAGTACGGTTTTTAAGCCACCACAGCAGCTTCATTGCACCTTGGCATGGGTTACACTCATCTCTGGAACTCCATACGACTCCAAATACGAAATCTCCTCGTTTGGTATTTCATTAATGGTGGTGGAGATTGGTCAGCAATGCCAATTCATCACATCTCAGGTCTTCATCTGTTGACTGAAGGCCATAGCATGTGATTCATGTCCTCGCGCCCACTGGACTGCATGATGATCCTGGAGGAGGGCAATGCCATCAGGCCTTTCCTTTAACTTGTCACCCACCCATAGCTTCGGGAGAGAGGAGCTTCTCTCTCTGAATTCCAAGTACCAAAATTGTTGCAGTATCCTAGATGTCCTCATGCGGCTGTGCTGATGGTGGAAAATCTATTCGTATTCCAGGAACTTTTTGTGGTAAAATAAAAGGTAGCTGTGGGGAGATAACAGCAGCACCAGGTCAGGCTTCAGCATCACTAATAATTCACTGTTAACAAGCTATTCTGAAAACAAAGTAATATACGGAGCCCTGCAGAGGCATCAGAGCAAATGTACATCTTGGAGACACAAAGTAATAACAGCAGTAGAATAATAAAACATTTTTGGAAGAAAAATAATGTGAGAATGATCCAGTCTTATGGCTACATATACATAATATTTACTGTCTCTCGTGAGCAACAGCAGTGCTCCATAGGGATAAGTCAGTTCAACAAATGGATGAAAGTGCAGAGAAGATAGAATATTTTTGTCTAGCAAATGACTGTGACCTGTTTGACCCCATGCTGCTAGATTTAAGAGGATGGCTTAGAATTGTGCATGTATAGAGTACATTATCATTCCCTGGTAACTGTTGAAGCTGAGTGTTTGTCAAATCTATGGTGTGAATGTCTCTGTTTGGACCTCCATGGCCATCTTTGCGCTGAGCGAGTTGCAGAATATCGCAGTGAGATGAAATTGTTCGCAGGGCGAGGAGTTACTTTAGGTCGAGGGGGGTAGGGGGGGTGCGAGCGACTCACCCCTCACTGTCCAGCACATCCTTGATGCTTGCCTTTGTGATGATGGCGTCGTCACATTTGAACCACTGGTCCTTGTGCTGCCGGATGAAGGTGGTGTAATGGCCGCTCTCAAGTGTCCCCTGGTGGTTGACGACAGCAAATAAGCTGTATCTGAGTTAGAGAAGTGGAGAGATAAAAACAAACAGCTCAGTATTTGGGAAGGACAGAGGTATGTGATACATCTTGACATTACTAACACCTTGGATACGGAATGACTGCTGGCATCAAATTGTTGTTGATGAAATTTAACATAAAGTGGTCAGCTTATATAGAAAGGTTGGAAGTAAAATAGTCTGTTGTTTTATCTATGGCAAAATTGTAAACTAGCGAGAAAATCATTGGAAATCTGAGGTACAAGTGATAAGTGATGTTTTTAAATTTCCTTTTTTTTATGGCCAGGCGGTACTTAAAAACTTCATTCTTACACTAGTACTTACTACTATTAACTAGAAACCTGCAGAGTTGCACTGTTGATAGAAACATGACACAGGTGTTTTCTAGACTAAATAGGTTTCACATAATTTTTGCCATCAGTTAAATCATCTCTTTATAAGGATGAAAGCAATCCCAGGTTAGAATTCTAGCAAGAGATCTGATATTTTCCTTGCCAAACAGATCAGAATAAATTAAGTACAGGGGTGCTGGCAGATTTGAGGTGGTGAAATGGAGATAATGGGGGAAAGAACAATTTCAAAGTGGATTTATGGGGATAGACAGGAGGCAGATCGGGGAGGAGTTTGTTGATGAAAAATGACTGCGGTATTTTGATGTACATTTGCTCTGCTAGACTCAGCGCATAAAATGTCACACCTGTTTTCAGTCGGGCCAGCTATGAGGATGGGGCACTTCAAATCAAATAGAAATGTTGACACCGGTTCATATTTTTACCTAATACTCATTTGTAATAATGCTTTTTAAAAAAAAATTTTTTTTTTAGAAGCTCAAATCATTCTCATTCCTATGTTCTTGTTCAAATGTTAAGTAAACACTCAAACAACACATAAAATTATTGGCTATATTATAAACATTCTCATACATCAAGAAAATACCACAAGCCTTCATAGTGGTTTGCATGTAATTACCTCACCATAACATTTATTCTGTTTTTCATATTTCCTGTGACATTGATCTGGCTGCAGTTTTATCACCCAAGAGTAATACACTCTTGATACTCTGTATTTAATTATTCACGGGGTTAAATCAAGACTGTTTACTTGTTGTCATTGTTGAAAGGTTCCACAGCCTGCTGGTACTGCCCGTTCATCCTGCTCTCTTTGCTGAAACACACACCAGAAAAAAAAACTATTATGCTAATCATGAAAATTGCAGACAAGGTGGAATACAAAATTTAACAAGATGGCATGTTTTGCTCTTGATTTTTTCTTTTTAAACCAGATATCCTTTACTTTTTGCAACACCGCACACATACTTTGTCTTTTGGTCACACTCCCACAAAATAAAAGTCAGCCATATCAAACAGAGATATGCTCTGATTTCATGACTGAAACAGATTTATAATTTCTTTCCAGAAAAAACAAAAACAAAAAACAAGACTCTCCTTTTATTCAAAGTTGTTCAAACTTACTTTGCTGTCTTCTCTTTTTCAAGCTGAGTACTTCTAGTCCTCATTTGGATTGTGCTCACCTTGAGGCCATGAATGGGGTCATGTCCAGCTCCAAGGGGAAGGAGACATAAGTTGTGATCTTCCTCCGTAGTTTGGCTGAATGCTCGAACCTCTGGGTTCACAAAAACAGAAAGGTGTGGAAATACAGCCCTAAAACCAAATGCAACACAAGAAATTGTCTGGAGATTTTTGCCTACTCCAACGACTGAAAACCGACGATTCAAATTGTACCAACTGTACATCAAACTGTTACCTTGAGATGAAAACAGGCCACAATGGGCAGCTTCTTCATTGTCAGCTGCTTGGTAGACTCTTGGTAACTATGGCAACCGCTGCACTTGATCTTTGCACTGCTGCCAAGGTGCTCTGGTCGGGTGAACCTGCACAGGATGAGATTAAATGTGCCTTTGGGGGACCTTCAAATGAGGTGGTTTTCCCTGACCTCTTGAGTCTAGTTAATTCGGAAAGCACATGAAATGGTCTCAGTGAGCAAAACAAACATTAATATATTTGTGTTTCTTTACCGCTTTTGAAAGAATTTTGTGTGCATATTATGGGAGCAGTTTTACCTTTCTATGTTTGGACTGCATTGCACGAAGGTGAAGGCAAAAAAAAAAATATATAAATCCACACAGTTGATCACATTTATGAAATCCCTCTAAACTGAAACCTCTGGCTTAATCTAGCTATCTATGATTTTAGCTCAGCTTCAATAAGTGTCCAAAAATGCTCTATCCTTGAAGATGCTGTCATTTTTTTGGTCGTAAAGCTCCTCAGGGCTTCATTTTGGGCCCCTTCGAGATATAAACTAAATGGCAAAACATGCATTAAAATCAATATTCCCATTGACAATTTTACTGTTGGTAAGTAAATATCAGACCCGACAATTTAAACAAGTATGTCAACAAAAGGAAATTAGACAAGGCTGGTTGCCCAATATGTATTTTAGTGACTACAAAACTGAGATTAATATAATTTATCCAGTCTCCAGCAGGAGCCTTGAGAGTATCTCTGTCTCTTGTACTACATTAGACTAATGAAGAGCTTGCTTCGGTATGGATACACAGATAATTTGTAAAATGCTTTTCCTCAGGTAGGAAGAGGATCTCGTCTTGGATTCAGCTGCAGGTGTACACTTATAGCCAAGTAAGCTTTCAAAAAACGGACACATTAAGCATAACTACAGTTGTAGGAGGCGTTAGAAATGCTGTCTTGACATTGGTGAACAGGGAGGCGTCTCCTGTGTTAAGGTTGCCAAAATTCTCATCGATTGTAACTTATTATCCATAAGATTCAGATTACAGCCCATGCTTGAAACTATTTCGGATGTAATGTCGACTGTGCAAGTTATATTGTCCAAGATCAGCACTTTGCTTGATTGGCAAATTTATCACAGATCAAATAAGTCTCTTTTCGCTGAAGGTCATCCATGCTTTTAAAATCCACTTTACACAACAGAATTCTGCAGAAAACTAAATACTTTCAAGCTTTCTTCCAGAAGTCTCCAAATCGCAACAGTGGTTGATTCCCTCCATTGTTAACATCTGATCTATGATTGATTTTCAGGCGCGTGAAAGCCTTGCACAGTTGAGCTCCAGCTTATATCTGTAATCTGCTAACTCCCTACAAGCCTGATCACTGTCAAGAGACTATGTCAGGCTATCAACTCCCGCTGGTTGGAAAATCTTGCCTTGTCTCAAAATATTGGCACGGCATTAAGCCCTGAGGTATTAAACACCCTGACAATGTCGTCTTGAAGTCTTCTGATTTGAATATCCCTCTTTAAAAAATCTAGACAAACGACAATTTGTCAAATGCCTATTCTTTTTTAAATAAAGTAAAAAGAAGCACTTTTTAAATCAGATTTAAATCAAGCTTTAAGTACCAGAGAATTGGACTAAACTGTATATAACAGCTGGGGTAAACCCAAAAACATTATGAGATCCAGAAAAATACATCTATTGCGACAACTTTGTCACTTGACTCCTTTTTAATGTTCAAAATGTAACATTCACATTTTGGCACATAAGTCTCAATTACTTTGTTCCTAAAGCCTCGAGGCTTGTCTGTGTGATATTTGCCTTATTGTCAAGAGGCTGTTTAATGGCACTGGGCACAGAAATGGCATTTTTCTGGCAATATGACAGTGAGGCCAATTTCTGCTCAAATATTTCCCCATTGTCCATCTTGACATAGCTAAATCACTTTTCTGCACCTGCTAGTTGCAGATATAGTTTTTTTTTTTGGTTTGTATAAGTGTGTTGAGTATCAAACTGTGTAACAGCACTGACTGTCATTTTGAGTCTTATATCATTCATTCATTCATTATCTACACCGATTATCCTTCAGTCAGGGGTGCTGGGGCCTATCTCAGTTGTAATTGGGCAAGAGTTGGGGGTATATCCTTGACCGGTTGCCAGTCGATCACAGAGCCAAATATGGAGACAAACAACCATTCATTCACCCATTCACAGGTCTGGGCAATTTACCCCATGTGTTTGGACTGTCTGAGGACAAAGGAGAACCCCGAGGAAACCAACGCAGACATGGTGGGAATATGCAAACTTCACACAAATAGGTTCACGGTCGTAATCAAACCAGGGATCATCTAGATGTGCCGCCCTCTGATATAATTCTCCTGAATAATTCACATTTTTCTTGCAAAGCTCATGTTTTAAAATGCTTGGAGAATATTAGGTGAGACATTCAACGTTTTATTCAGATTTTATTTGGGTCAACTGGATCATTAACTGTATGGCTTCAGTTATCATGATAAGAGGAAATGTACAAACTGACTCATAGTCCATTACCTCCGTAGGCAGTCTGTGAGTGTTGTGGCTCCACTTGTGTGACTCTCTCCATTAAGAACTGAGCCATCGCCTCCGGGACTGAGGGGCCAGAAAGGGGTGGAGGAGCCTGGTAGGTCCAGACTGATGTCCCAGAATGGGTCTATGGTGGTTGAGACGCCACTGAAAATGGAAAAACACAAGCAAAAGTGTGAGGTGGTGAACATCATATATTTATACACAGTAGATTACATATGTGTGTTTGTTTTGACTATTGAATAATTCAACCCGGCAGACGTTTGTGAGTAGAGCAAGAGAAAGACAAGAACTAAAGCTAAAAACTTTTCTGGCACCAGCTACTTTTTGGCAGCTGAGCAAAGATGACAGTCCAGATTATTACTGCCGGTTAGATATAAAGCATACCTAAGTGAAATACATGAACATCAAGACAATGACGCATCATGAGAGCTTCTCCTAAATACATACTTCTACAATAAAAGGCCTTCTCCAGAGTGCTCATGATTTAGCTAGATGTTCTGAAAGGGGATATTCTTGACTTCATTGAGGAAAGAATTCAGCATTTGTGTACTATGGTTGTGTTCTGCGGTCTTCCGGGCTTTTTTTGTGTTGTTCAGCTGGCCAGTACATTCTTTTGTTTCAATAAAGTACCAAATTGTTGGTTTGGCCATTCTTAAAATGATGGTTTTCTTAGTTCTATTCAAATGTTGTCTTACCTCATTGTAACAGACACCTCTTTGGTTTTCATAGAGACATTTCAGGTGAAGAGCTGGATATTAAAAGCAGACCTGTTATCTGCTTCATTTTTTCATGTATTCTGAGCAGACCACAAACCGCCACGAAGCTGCTTGCTCATCGCTTGTTCCGTTACTGTTGAGACTGGAAATAAGAGGCTTGACAAAAATGGCTGCAAATTCACAAATATTATCTTTGTAGAACACTAATTAAAAGTGAAAGTCTAGAGTTCTATCCCATTTAACTATTTTACTTAAAATATTGTCACAGCACAGAAAATAGAGGCACAATTACAAACATGTGCTTGCTGTCCAAACATCTGGGGACCTGACTACATGTCATTTGTGGTGATCAAAAAGTTGTGTTTTAAAAGAATTCTTTTCCTTTGGTTACCAACTTGCCAAGTTTTAATCATTTCATATATTGTGATTTGTGACATTTCTCCAACAAGAGAATAAGGCGCATCATCAGACTGTGAATTAGCTATCAAGCTCTCATTAGAGTCCATAGCAGCCCTTAACTATTATGATTATTTCACAGAAGGCTGAAAAATTATTTTAATAATTCATTCACTGATTTATACTTTCTGAATTTTACTGCTAATTAACAAGTGAACTCATTTTACACTCAAGCCCAGTGTTTTTTGAGTTAGCTTTAATCTGAGATTTTGAGATTCATGTAGTTGAAGGCTGTGCCCTACTCCTGTGGGGAAACTTGAGAATGCATGAAATTCGCAGCCTCAAAACACTCTTAATACCGTGTTTTCATTATTTGCCTCTGCAGAGCTGGGCTCATGCGGTGGATTGGATCAAACGCGCACATCACCATGAAGTTATAGTTTGTAACAATATTTTTAGAGGATCGACCAAAATTTCCCTCCCAGGAATGCATCTGAATTGAGTGGAAAATTATGAAAATAATATACAGATATGTAAACAGGCAAAGTGAGATCTCTGTTAAAATAACTTATTAGAAAAATGCGCAATAGTTATGACAGTCATAACTACATCTGCTCTGTTTGGAAAATTGGGGATACACCACATAAATGCATTGAAAAAGATTCTCCTCAGATACATTAGATTAAATAAAGGATTAAATTGATCACTGTTTTCAATCAGTCATTTCTATCAGCTTTTCTGGACAATTCCAAGTCTTTCCTGCTCAATTTTTGATCTATTCTGCAGTTCTGTTTTGATGAACTCTTGTTGGTCTTGCTCAAACTACTCAATATATTAAATCATCAAAGATACAGTACATCTAAAGATACAGATATTCTGTTTTATCTTTCCATAGAGCTGGAGACCAAATATTTTTGCACTTTAAAATTTGAGCTCTGCAATGACAATAAAAAAAAAACAATCTTATTCCTTTTTACCCACATTTGGTTCACATTTCTTAAAATCTTAGAGAAAAAAAAAATGATGATTCAATTCAAAGTGATTCAATGATTATTTGTTAAAATTCGAAACCACAACTTATGGTGTTTAGGCGCCTCGCTTCTTTTCTTGTTGCAGTACACTTAAAACCACTAAGGAGATGGGTGATCCTGGAGGAGAAGTCCTGAGGGCACTTCATAAGTGATGGCATAGTAAGATGTTAAAACACATCCAGATTATATCTGAAATTTCAAAATGAAACTTCTTCTCACTTCTGTTGTTTTAAATCAGACTTTAGTAAGACTTGGGGAAAACCGTGAGTGTCAGGGCAAAGCTGAAATGCTCTTTGCCCAACAGGTGGAGCTGTAGATCCACTGTAGCCAATGTGTGGCATGAAAGGGTTTTCATCTTGCTGCAGTGCTGTGTGTGTGTGCTTATATGTGCGCGTATGTGTCTGTGCAATTGAGTGGTACAATATGTGAATGATGGCATGAGGAGGCGTGCAGGTTCACCTTGGGGCAAGAAATAAGTGGAATGACACAGAATGGAGACAGACAAGTGAAGTAGATCATTGTCGAACTTCTGTTTGCACAAGAAAGATACACACAAACTCGTACAAACTCATAATGGACGCATGCACGCAAGCACACACTTACTGGCAGACTTGACAGGTGACGTCAGACTGCAGACCCCCTGTAAAGATTTGGTCGATGATGCAGTTACAATGGTTTGGGTTGTTGGCTTTCTTCCCATTGTCATCTGTGTGGGTAAGAGCACACAGTGAAGGAAAAGCTGCACATAAACGGTCACAATAATAGCAAGTCATTCCTCTTCCTTCTCTCTTGTACCTCACGGTTTTACCTCACTGTTTTCCTATTCATCTCTGGTACATGGTTCATTTTTTCCGTAGCCTAATTGTTTTCTTGTTTTTCTTTTTTTTGTTTTTTTAGAAATGGTTTGATTTCCCTTATAGCAAAATATATAAAAAAAGAAAAACAAAAAGGAAAACTAACAAAAAACAAAAGCATCAATGGAAGAAGGCAGAGGGAGGAAGCCTGATACTGACTGATCACAGTCTCTTCTTGAGTCCCTTTAATTTTCACCCAGGCTTTTAAAGCAATAATTGAAGAGCCTTTCCAGTGAGATTTCATTTAGTGTATAGTGGTATTATTTTGTTGACCCTAAGTGTTTGTGTGAGAGTCAGCGTTTTATTTTTTAACTGCTCCCAATGAGATGAGTGCATGAAGCCCAGGTAAGGAAAAAACACAAACATGGCACCCAGTGTCTTTGATAACAGCACGTCTAGTTTAACTTTTCATTCTTTTCTGAAAAGGAGCTGGTGTCAGCACTGTTGCTTTTCGGGCACCCAATGACTTTAAAATGGTTGAAACAAATAACAATAATAAATAGAGTCAGAGCACTCTCCATCAGTGCTATACAAGCAAAAATGGAAAACAGTAAAAAAAAAAAACTGTTTGTTTAAAGAGATCCTAGGATAAAACTATGGAACTACAAGCACACATGATACACACTTACCCAAAGTCCCATAGACTTATCATGTAAAAGGGAGAGTAAAACCTGAGGATACATCTATCAAGCTTAACAGCAGAATTTTGGGGGGATCCATAATTCCCCCAAGAGTCAGTCATTGAAATAGGGGTCCCGTCACCCTGGTAACTAGCAATATGGATAGGAAGCTTGTTCCTACTGGGCCTGTTTAGCCAAAATTAAAATAGAGAAAGGAAAGCCAATTTCTCGGTGCACAATGCAGTCACTCAAATAGAAGGGTTACTTAAGGCTTCAGTGGGAGGCACTTTGTCTGATTAAAAGATGATATGTTGTATCATTAGTCATCCAGTGACACACTGTGTATTCACTCCACTCACTGTATGATTACATTGTGAGTACTTTGTTATTGAATCGTGGGAATTGTTTTAGTCCGTCACATGATTTGAGCAAATAAAGATGACAAAGAATTGGGAATTAAGGCAATTTCAATGTCCTTTTCTACATGTGTCTGACCTTTGCAGTGTCTGTGTAGGACATCCAACGCAGCAATGAGGAACTCATGAGCATCCTGCTGCTCGTAGCCGGCCAGGTGGCGGGCATGAGTCCACACCAGGTGCAGAAGGCGGAATGGAATGTGTGGTGAACGATGGCCTGAGTAGAACTTAAAGATAAAGAGGATTTGTATGAGGGAGAAAATATGTTTTAACATTTATCTATAATTTCCATTCATCTATGCAATTTGTAAAAAAAATATTACCTCCTGGAAGAGTTGCGACATCTCACACACCAAGCAGGAGTTGCTCTGCATCTCGCATTTGTGTCGGTCGGACAGGAAGAAGTCACGCAGCAGAGGGGTGTGTGTCAGTGCCTGAACAATGCAATTCATGAAGCACGTGTTGCCCAGGTTTATCAGACCCCGCAGACCTGAGAGTAAAAACAAAAAGAGAGAACGGGGATTTGTGAATGAGAAATGGAGAGAAGTAAAGAGCCCAATATTCCTTTTTTTCCCCCTCAGCTGCTGCAGTGCTGACAGTTGACAACACACACACACACACACACACACACACACACACACACACACACACACACACGCGCCTTTACTAGATCATTCAAACACTCAGAGACACTCGCACAGACACACACACACACACATACACACACTTCCTTACTT
>CAAKHD010004507.1:76923-155248 GCA_901007705.1 Fistularia tabacaria
AAAAAAAAAAGAAAGAACGGGGAGTTGTGAATAAGAAATGGAGAGAAGTAAAGAGCCCAATATTCCTTTTTTTCCCCCTCAGCTGCTGCAGTGCTGACAGTTGACAACACACACACACACACACACACACACACACACACACACACACACACACACACACACACACACACACACACACGTAGGTATAGTTGTGGCCCTGAAGCAATGCTGAACACACAGGGAAACCCTTTTTAGATTACAGCAGACCACACCACACACAGAGGATGGAACTGGTGCAAAGATAAAGGAAGAAAGTAAGACAGAGGAGGGAGAGGAAGGCAGAAGTAGGGAGGGAGGGAGCTCACAGATGAGCAACGAAGCTGATAATAGACAGTGCCAGGGATGTTAATGGTGCAAGAGAAGATCCCTGCAGGCTGCTACAAGGTGTTAAAACATATTTTAGCTCTCCTTGCTCTCACAAAATACCAGAAATACACACTTCAACACTTCTTGCTGTTCTAAACAGACTTATGTTGCTTTTCACCAAGGAAAACAAATCAGGCTGTCCAACCAGCACAATGCATAGCGTTGTTCAGATCTCAAGTACTCCTGTTTGTTGTACAGATAATCAATTTACCCATTAATTAAACCTGCAACATAATTTGTATTATTAAATACATGGCCATAATATTCAATATAGAATATTCAATAAGCATTACAACAAAAAAATGTTTCAGGTCATCATAAAGTGAATTTTTTAAGAACCTGTTTGAGATGTAGATGGTTGTTCCTGCAGAAAATAATAGATCAGAATATCCTTGGAGTTGGCCATCCAGCATAGCGGAAAGAGCAAGACATCCCAACAGAATTTATGAGGAGACGTAGAAGAGGACCAAAGTAACAAAGGAAGACAACTGGGTCATGCCAACAGAGAGCGATGAACAACAGGCTTTGCATGTGTGCACAAAGATGAAAATGTATGAATTTCATCTCTGCATGACACTTTACTTTTTCACTTCCTTTGTAGACAACATAAGCCTAAATCAGAAGACAAGCATTTTCGATGTTGGGTCCATGGCCCTAGGAAGAATCCATATTGAAAACAACAGTAATATGGATCCAATTCCTAAAGAGACAGCTATGAAAATCTACAAGCTGTGTCTATAATCGCCATCTTCTCATATTCCCCTGAGGTGTTCCTATATGGTGTAGCTGTGGTGAAATGCCTCTCCCGATTCAGTGTTGCCATAGTAGCGACATGACACTCATTGAGAAGCAACAGTTTAAAAGCATCTTCTCACCACACTGAACAATAAATTAGAAGACCAGCATCAAGAGGACGCATTTATAAAAATTCTAGTGATGTAGTAAATGTATTCCCATAGAACGGATGTACAGTCTTGTATTTCCTCCACACATGTGTAATCTACTTGTGGCAGTAGTCATCCCAGGGGAGGGGATCAATCAGCTGACTTGTAATTTGTGCAATCCCGTCATAAAAATGATCAATATACAAGCAATGCAGTTGCTTATAGCGTTTGAAAGACATTAAGTGTTAGAAAACTATGATTATAGTTCAATTCCTCCTGTGTAAAAATCTGAGCTGTTGTACTGCGCATTGCTCCTGTATGCATCACAAGATGTCAGAGATGAGGGTGTGTCTCCGATTGTGAATTTGTTGCTGGCAGCAAATGTAAGCAAACCATCATAGCCAGCAAAGTTCTCAAGCAGAGAAAAAAAAGTCAAAGATGAGTAAAGACATGATAGCTGAAATAATGGATATAAATTAATAGCTGTAATTTCTTCAGTCAAATTTATAATATAATGCCTTGCAAAATCTCCAAAGTATAACCTGTGTAAAATGCTACATTTGAAAAATTGGATTCACTTCCAATTAGAAATAATAATAACTGGGCATTGCAGAGAATGCATATTTGAGGTACCCCGAACTACCTTCACTTCACAGAGCAAAAAGCAAAGATTTTTTATTAAATGCAGTCTTTGTGTATGAATGCTGACCAATTGTACAGTTGGAGGTTATTCTCCTCCTCTTGGGGTTATGGCGGAGGAGCTCCAGCTCCCTCTTGGTCGGTTCCCATGTTGAGTACTTCTCCCCAATGCCTTGAAATACACATAGGCAAACAAATAATTTTACATTTAATGAAATCTAAATGTGACAGAGCATTGTTAAAAAACACAAAGCAATTCCACGGTTTATGCTATTGATGATTAAAAAAATACTCTTGCACCTTGTAACTTCCAGGCTTTCCTTTGTTCCTCTTTGGCAATCTGTTCCATGTCTTTGTCGTAAATGTAGTCTTGGCACATGAAGCAGTAAATTCCCCCGTACAGCAGGTCAATAGCTGGAAAGTCAAACAAGGAGAAAGACAGTAAGCGAAAACAAGGATGAGCTTACGGGAGAGGTTATATTCAAAAGAGAGAGCCGCTCTTTCTCTGTTACCCTTTCCTGTTTTTTGGAGGCTAAGGAAGGGCTCTATTGCGACAAATGGCATACATTCGACTGCTAAGTACTTTAACTGAGGATTTTACTAATTCAAAGTAAAGAAAAAAAGCATGGTATTTATAAACCACATTTTCCTGCACAAGACAACCCAGAGTGCTTTAGAGAAAGATAAAAGGGACCACGTTTCCATGGTGCTGCAGTACCAGGGCTTATCTACTGTTATATCTGTTATCAGTTAACACTATGCAGTAATGACAGAGGTGCCCAGAGATGGAGAGAGCAAAGTGGAGTCATATGGTGACGAGAACAATCTGTCAAACTGCAGTCCCTCAATATCACACACTAACTTAAATGCTCATACAAGCTTAACCAAAACTGTCCTTCCAGTCTCATTCCCATCTCTCCTCACCTGCTTAATACCCTTCAGCCACCTGTTTGCTGTTGTCATGACTACCTCTCCATGAGCTATTCCAGACTGACACTGTCATCTACTGAAGGTATGAGCAAGTTAGTGAGCTAAGGACCGAGGGATAAGAAGGGTTGACGCTGGAGGGAATGACGAAAATGCGGTCGTAGAAAGGACAGAAAGGAAACGGTCTTGGGGGTCTGCTGATTTTACCACTCTACATATCACGGCAGGTAACAGCAAGGAGGAGGAGAGTTAAAAAAGAAAACCCAAAGGCATATGAGTCTGATGTATGTTTGCAAACAGCATTCACATGTAGAGTCACATCTCAGAAACTGGTAATTTGACAGAGTTGAATTATAAGAGTGAAAAAAAGAAGGGAGGAGGAGAAATGTGAAGGAGAGGGAGGAGAAGAGAGGGGTTGGGTTTAATGGAGGCTAATTCCGCTGGGTTTTGTTAAAGATGTCTTAATTACCTCCTCAACAGTCTGCTGAGATCTGCCCCCTGCCCACCCCCTCTTTTTTTTCCTCTATTTTTTGCAGCATTTAATGCAGCAGCTAACCTAATTAGACTCACAATGATGCTTGCTGGGAAACACGAGCACACACACACCAGAGGGGGTCTTCCTGAGCCAAGAGATAAGGCATAGTGAAGGAGGCTTCATATAAATAAAAAATAAAGCAAAATCTGTCAGATTCTAAACATCTGCCAAAGCCAGCCTTTGTCGTGGACACCCGGAGTGTCTTCGCTACGGCGGAGTGCTCCTCCAAACACTGCAGCGTAACATACTTCATTTGAAGCTCAAACAGCGTAATTCTATTATGTAGAGAATCTGACAGAAGGCTTCTGGGTAAAGAGCTGGTATTGTAATATTTTTAAAATACAAAGACCCTGTTCAGAGCTGGCAGATTAATGTGTGTGATCTAATCTGAAGTGGTGGCTCTGCGTACGAGAATTCACACCTGGCTTTAAAATGTATCTTCCACATTCAAGGGTGCACAGGAGACCCAGCTTACTTCCCTGCTGAATATGCATAGAAACAGGCACATAATTTCCAATTGCTACAAAAAGTGATACATCAGGGTATACTGCAAATATTGTGAGAATAAATATTTTTTCTTCCACAGAATGCTGATAACGATTTGAATCTACAATTGTTTCTTTTTTGGAGTGGATGGGTGATTTTGTTGAGTGCAGAGAAAGACAGACGCAAAAGTAAATCAGCCGTGGGCTTAGCTCGACTTTTAACAAGCGAGAGAATGGCTCTCTGTGCTGTCCATTAAGCTTCCTGTAACTGAAATCCACAATGTCAACCCTGACCCAGAGATGCCTCTCACCAGCAAATACAAGTAGAAAGAGTTTTGTAAAAATGGTTATTATTAGAATGAGAATAATGATGAAGTCTACCTGCAGTGGCAATGTGAAAATGAAAATGATTTTCACTTTGATATCAGTTGATTAGGTTGTCCTCCCATGTATATTCACAGTAGTAAATAAATGTACCAACATGTGGCCCAGATCATCTGTGAACATGCTGGTCTGAGTAATCAGATTTGGTCGATGATGCATTATGTTCACACCTGCCAGTTGACCACTTGCATGCTAATGTAAGGTCTGGAACAAACTCCCTGCTGATATTAGTGTGAGAGTATGTAAATGTGCTTAAGTATGATTGGCGCAGCCAACACGACAGACTTCAGTCCCTGTTCATTAGTAAGTTCTCTGATGCATACATTTCCTCTAATAGGCTACAAGAGGCCAGATACACAGGTGATGTTCAAATCCAACTCCAAGGCTGGCACTTTGGCTAAGTTGCAATTAAGCTGCACTAGATTTCCTAAAAGCTTTCTCTGTCACAGTTATTTCACTTGACCAAAATGCATCACAATCTTTTAAAGGGACCGGATTTAGCACTGCATTTCACGAAGCTATAGCGTAAGTTTGGCATGAGACTGAATCTGATGCAGTCACACAAAGCTCCATCTTCACGAACCATTCAGCTGTATAATGAGCCATATAAAACGCCTTCATTTCTGTTTTGTGTGCGTCTTGTTGGGATAATTAATTTAGACGGTTTATAATTCTAGGTGGTGTTTAAACCAGGTGCATAACTGAACCCTCAAAGCATGCCTGCTTAAACTGTCCTGTAAAGTCCCAGTTATTCAATGTTTGTGAAAGTGCAATCGTACCTAGGTTATGCCTTTTGGTCTTGGCATGCTCGTGGATGTGTTTTTTGGCAAAGCAGGCGAAGAAGATGCAGTAGAGGCAGGAGTGGAGTCTGCTGAGGTGGGCGCCACACATGTGGCAGATACAGGACTTGGCCTGGAGGAGAAGGAGGGGGGTAGAGAAAGAGAAGCTGGCATTAAAGAAGAGAAATGATTATTATAATTGTTCGGCAGATGAAAACATAACAAATTTCACACTGATGTGTGACTAAGAATTACAGTCATTTTTTTGCCTGGATAGTGGGTAATGCATCCCTCTAAAAAAAATAAAAAAATAAAAAAAAAATGTAAATCAAAGTAACAAAAATGTAAAATGCAAATTAAGCTTCATGGATTAATTGAAACTTCTTTGTGAATACAACATGAAAGGTGTCATGAAGGGTTACACTTCCAAAGAATGGGATTTAGACATATTGCAAATTAGCACTCAAGTCTGATACAGCTTTACTCCTAAGCACATTGTTTCAGTTTTCAAGCCTACAGCTCTGCTCTTTTCAGTATCAAGTTTTTTCCAATCAGCAGACAACTGTTGTCAGCTTACACACTGTCCTTAATCAAGGCTGATAATTGGAAATTGATATTTACATATTTTAAACAATCGGCATTCCAACACACACCATTGTTTGACATTTTGAAATGCATTGTCTCTGCAACCTCCTAATTGAGTAGTTTTTGCTAATTTGGAGACATGTTTATGTGTGCATTTGAAAATCAGCAGGGAACTGCTGAATAAGGAATTAACCACCTGGAAAATGACAAACAAAACGTTAACAAGACATCTCCTCATTTTCATTTAAAGGGACCCAGGATGAGCAATAAGATACTTGCTGGACAAAAATAGAGTTAAACAATATTCGCCACAACCTTGATTTTTTGGGTTGTTGTTTGCACTTTCACTCTAAGTTAGCCTAAACTCATGGAAGTAACTAATCAAATTAACAAAAAAAACTCCCCCTTTGTTCAGCCTTTTGATTTAGACATACAATCATGATTGGAGATTTGAGATAAACCAAGCAGTGTGCTTTCCTGTGTGTTTTGAAGTGAGATGTATGAAAGAATTAGTGCAGCGAATTGTATGCAGCCCAGAGTGGCATTCTGTGTTTTACTTAGTGAATCATCTTTTGCTCATTTTTCCCTCCTCAACTATACTGGCTAAAGAGACCTGCAGCAATCTTGTGGGATTCATGTAAAAGTGTAAATCTAAACTCATTAATTATTAAATGCTCTTCCTATGCTCTCCACTTGGCAGTCATGATAGAAATATGAGAAGAGATAGGCAAGCTTGTGGAAGGACTGCAGATAGCAACAGTTCAAAAGTATGCAGATGAGATATACTTGCATATCATTGAGCATATATTAACATGAGGAGGTGAGTTTAACCTGGAAGAGGAAAGCAAGAAAGATTAAAGAAGACAAGGAATTTAAAAAAAACCCAACATATGACATGGAGAGATAAAGAAAACCAATATATAAGGTGAAAACCAAAACTGTGATGCTAGGTCTGATGCAACATTTCAAAGTGAATTTGAATGTCACATGGCAGTATCCTAGTCCGATCTTGGCAACTGAACTTTGCTTCTTCAGTTCTGATGAAGCCTCTTGGAAGAGAATTCTGACTTGAATGAAGAAGCCACTCGGATGGGAGGTGAAATTCAACAAAGTTCAGCTGTTATAAGATATTAATACAAGAGCAGAACCTTCACATGCATACATATCAGAGGGTTGCCAAACTGAAATTCCATTTTACCATCCTTGGGGGTACATACACACCAGTCCAAAGGCATTCTTGACAGTGTCACAACTTTTGTTATAATGTCTCTATAAATCACTACAATGGATATGAGAAGAATTTATCAGGATGTGACTGAAGTGCAAAGGTTTACACCCAATCCAATGGGTTTAACAAATTATTCAATGAACCACTTAGAAAGATCTAATTTCCATAAGCTCAAAGGTAATTGCATTCTAAAAGTCAGAAGAAAATCCTTTGCAGCGAGTGACTGAATGGCAAAATGATCACCAGGCGCCTTTCATTCAAGTTGCTGGTTGTTGGTAGAACTTTCTGTGGTTGCTTTACTGTCTTCAGTAACAGAAGAAAAAGATGGTGACTGACTATTGAAGTATTTCCTATTTATTAAGCTTTAGGAAGTCATGAGTTGATTTCATTTTATGTTCTCAGCTCCTCTCCATTCGTGTAGCATTCAGCAAAATACTGCAGGACTACAGTCTTGTTGGAGTCATCCTACGGTTTCATATTATCTATGAACCCCAGAAACGTATAATTGAGCCCATAAATGTGTGAAACGCTTTTCAGCATATCCAGCAATTTTTGTGAGATGTTGTTAAACACAAGCCGTTCTTTTCCTTCCTCATACCTTGTCTTCCTGTCATTCTAGCAAAAGTTAATCTGTTTCGTAAGATCCAAGAATCTAAGGAGGCTTTTGAGATGTCACCCAAGTCTATCTTTTATGTGCCTTATAGTTTCAAGTTACTTTTGAGCCTCTGAAAGATGAGAAAAATGTGTAAAAATGACAGTAATTCCTAAACTGTAAGTGGATTACTTTTGAAAACAAAAAAAGGCCTTGATTACTTAATTTCAATGTATTCTGGTGATGTGTGGCAGGGAATTACAAACTGTGTGGGAATGTTGTGTTGGGATGACAAAGACCAGGGAAATGTTGCTGAAAATTATGGTGGTTTAACCACAGCGTGCTCACCATTACTGCAATTTGAAGGAAACCAGTGAAATTGTGCTTTGATTGCTTATATATTTTCTCCCCTAAAACTGGTTTCATGTCCCTCGGTCTCCCAATATTTTAGGATGATACTTTATTGATTCCCATTGGTGAAATTACAGAAAAGTTGCCCCCAGTAAGGCAAGACCATGGATACATATTACTAAACCACAGGACCTCAGTTGAATAGAATAAAATGTGCCTTTAATCGTCCCACAGGTTGGACATTTCAATAATATTTTGAATGGTTGCTATGTTAGAGATATCACACGATGGTAAAGCAAATAGTTTTTAATCACTCAATTGATTAGCTCTACATGGGTCCAAAATTTACTAACTGAGCTATATTGAATAGTGATTTCAACCAGCAATTGAGGCCATCAACTCAATAAGAAAAGGTTTCCCTGGGTAAAGTAAATTCATTAAACAATCCCAAATATAATGAACTATGACTTCAAGCAAATTTGGGAAAAAAAAAACAACCTATAGAAACAACTTGTCACAAATCATATCAAATCCCCTCCAGATTAAGGTGGTAATGGAAGGTCAAGGATCAATATATTTGTTCAAGAAATAGTTATGATCAATTCCTAAGGGACATTAAACCTATAAAAAGGTGCAAATTAATAGACCAAGAATAAATCGAAAAAACACAGATCTGTATTCGAGTCACATGCAGACCTCCATAAATAAGTGCTTAGAAAGCACACAAATTGTAAAATGGTATCAATATGAAACCACCTCTCCTCAGCCATTCTTCCAACTGTGAGTGTTACAGTACGCATGTATAATTCTCCCGCTCCCCGAAGACACTGTATTCATGCAGGGATTTATATATGCCTTTGTGCAGGCTCATCCTCTACTGTGCTGCCCAGTCCAGTTAAGCTGAGTGGGCAGAGAGCAAGCACTCCCAATCAACAGATGAATACTAATTTGAACTCAAACAAATCAATGACAATCCTTCCAATTCATGCAAAGAGCCTCAGAACCATGGTTGGCTCGATATGTCAATACATATAGCCTATACTCAATACTAGGTTTCTTTCAGTATCACAAATCTGATGATGGAATTTGCCCATCATTTTTTTCCAGTCATCTAATTTCAGTGGTAAATTGGGCAGTTTGTTACCCTACAGATCAACACAATCCATAAAATCATCTAGAAAATACCAGCACTTACAAGAAACTGATTGAGAAAGAATGTGAGAATAAGGAATAAAACATTTTCAAACAACCTCACATTGCTGGTGTTACTAGTACATAATGTTTACAGCTTCACAAAGCTGATGCTGCGTGAAGCCTTGATCCCTTACTACCTCACAGGACGTCCGCAGTATGTCAGGGTAGACGGCGGTGTTTCTGAGGCCGTGATGGGCAGCAAAGGTGTGCCCCAAGGTACGGTCCTATCTCCATGCCTCTTCATTCTCATCACCTCCGACTTCCGACACAAGTCCAATTCCTGCCACCTCCAGAAGTTCTCCGACGACTCTTCCATCGTTGGATGCATCACCAACGATGATGAGGAGGAGTACAGAGAGCTGATTGCAAGTTTTGTTGAGTGGAGCAACCAAAATCACCTCCTACTCAACATCTCCAAGACAAAGGAGGTGGTAGTGGACTTCAGGAGGAATAGGAAGAGACCTATACCAATCACCATTCTGGGTGAAGAGGTGGAGATTGTTGACTCCTAGAAGTACCTTAGGGTCCATATTAACAATAAACTGGACTGGACACACAACACAGATGCCCGATACAGAAAGGTTTAGAGCAGGATGTTCTTCCTGAGGAGACTGAGGTTGTTTGGTGTCTGCAGCGTGCTCCTCAAGACCTTCTATCAGTCTATGGTAGCCAGCGCACTCTTCTTTGCTATAGTGTGCTGGTGGGGCGGTGCCAGGACTGGTGAGGTCAACAGACTCAACAAGCTTGTGAAGAAAGCTCCCTCAGTGGTGGGATTCAACCTCGACCATCTTGAGTCGGCGGCTGTGCGGAGGGTGAAAGGCAAACTGGGAGCTATCCTGGACAATCCTTCCCAACCCCTGCACCACGAGCTGTGGCATATGAGCAGCTCGTTCAGCCAGTGGCTCACCCCACCCCCGTTGCAGAACTGAACGCTTCAGACGCTACTTTGTGCCCACAGCCATCAGACTGTATAACAGCAGCCTGGGGGCATCTGTGCTACCGCCACCCCATCACTCCGTCATCTACTCACACGTGTGGTGCCCATAACTGCCACGGTTCACTTTGGTTCATTTAATCTATTTATTCTTGCTTGTGTATGCTATCTATGTGTAAATGTGTATGTATGTGTAAGTGTATATTGTGTATATGTGTATCTATATTATATGTAGGTATGGGTATGTGTGTGTATATGTATGTAAACCTGTGTGTGGGAATGTATGGTGACATATGTGCATATGTGTTTGAACTGATATGTATGTGTGTGTGTGTGTGTGTATATTTTATATCTATATCTATATATAGATATAGATATATATTTCCTGTTTTTATCTTTTTCTCTAATGTTGCTGCTGCAACACCCGAATTTCCCCTATGGGGATCAATAAAGTATTATCTTATCTTATCTTGTTTAAACTAAAATGTAATTAATCTTACATCTTGTTGCACAGGGGGACACATTTGTAATCAGATTAGACATTCTTATCATACATAAATGAACACACAAATATAATAAATGCACACATGTATTACATATGGTTCAGATATATACTGGATGTCTGGTGTGTTAATGCTATGGTGCTTTGCCTCTAAACGGTGAGGTCGTGCAGTCTTCCAACACCCTGCAAACACCCAGCACTGTGGCCATGTCATATTTCTCTGAGCTTGCAATGTTGGTGACGAGCCATCTGCCAGCAGGATGTTATGTGAGACGGGCAGTGGAGGGTAATGGGCTGGAAAGATCCTGGTTAGTAAGTGAGGACATTATCACACTGAGAGCCAAATGCAACAGCATCTGTCTCATTCTGTGAAAGGGAAAGCCTGCATCCAATGGAGGTGTCTAGATAGGTGAATTAAAGGGCCATTCAGTCCAGGAGAGATATATTACACCACATGATTTACGGCCAACACAAGAATGAGTGTGTTGGTCAAACTGGGCGCATGTGTGAATTGCATAATTTCAGGATGAAAAAAAAACAGTAACATTGGCATCGCTGGGCTTTTCTCATGATTTTTTATGTTTTTGTAAAGAATATAAAGTAGTAGTAAATGAAAAAGAGAAAGGAGAGCTGCAGGATTTTCAACCATAAAAAAACAGATGTCATTCAATTAAATGAACAGTGCCGGGCTGGACCAATTCTACGAGTCAAAGCAAATCCCCACGGATATTGTTAAAAAAACAGGACCTAGGAACATTACCGGTGGATAACCAAAGCATTAACACCACCCCAGCTGCTGATAGCAGTAGTTGACTCAACTAATGACGACTATTTTAATCATCCTTCTGTCTTCTGTCAACCACAGAGTTTACAATGTACCGGACCGCCTACACAATGATTCCATTCCGTTGTGCCGTACTGAGTAGTGGCAGTAGTGTTGGCACAGGCTGACAGAGGACAGCCCTAACGGGACTTAAAAGAAAATTACAGCCGAATCTGCTGCTGAGCTCAAAGGGAGACTGTCTTAGCGGGTGCAAGGACCATGAAATGCAATCAGTCAATTAAGAATGAGTATTGGCAGGGATAGGATTCATACGATATTGCAGGTACTCATGGCATTAGTGATTCAGCTGGTCTGATATATTCTTTATTGACGCGAATAAATGACAAAATGTAATTTTCCATTTATATATAAATCGCTTTCAATCCTGATGTGGATAAACTATGGCTTGGGTATATAAGATGTCTACTGCATGCTGACAGACTGTATAAAGGAGAGAAAACATTCGAATAATTGACAAAACACAATTTCTTCAATGAATGTGGAGCTGATGTCCCTGACCGGTTGTCTGTAGATAAAATATACTTAAATGGCTGAAAGGAGAATATGTTTCATTTGCCATCTCCCTACAAGGCCTTGATGGTACATTATCTGATGCCTATCTGAACTAACGATCACCTGCTCAGTGATGACGCAGCGCAAATCTTCATAGGTAAAATGTCAAATATATTACATTATTTTGTTTAAATATAATTTGTTTCAGAATGGTTACAAAAAGACCTTCTGACATCACACTGATGCCCTACATAGTTGCCTGTTGAAGACTGCTCGAAAAATATATTGAAAAATTTATATTGTGACATAACAGCTGATTTATTGCTATTGCAATTTTAGACTCCTAAACAGCACCGTCAATTACAGAAATCCAGTAACGGTGCAGCTGCTACATGTATGATTGACTGGTCGAACTAATGAGAATGATAAACTCAATATATTGGAATATTTGGTATTTGGTTGTGCATCCCTCGACACTGATAAATCATGGTACATACCAATGCTCAGAGTATTCAAATAATCATGGAAGCTGTAACAAAAAAAAAAAAAAAAAAATCTGGTATTGCTCAAAGGTTTAAGACTACAATTTGGAAAATTAGCATCTAAGGCTAAGACAAACCAAGACACTACAAAGCGTAAATTCAGGATGATTGTTTTAAAAGGTCATTTTGAATCTTGTAAGTGGGTTCCTGGTCTTTTCCACCAAAAATCCGGAATGTGACTTCTTCATTCCGTCGCTAGAAATAAGCCCAAACTGGCATGTTTACATTTGAAATTTGAATTGGTACTCAGACATCATCATTCTGTTCTACAACTAACGTATGAATGCAGACAAAACGCAAAGCAAAGAAAACAGACTGGTTGCAAGATCCCATATCTGCTATAGCATTTCACCTCTCTTACTTTGCACCAGCACAGTTAACCTCCAATCAACCAAAGCCCACTCACTGTGACTGGTCAATACTTTTCAGACTACAAGCACAAAGCTCCTGGTTCAAATATCTTGTCCCTCACCGGCAGATTCCGCGTTGACATACAGCTATCGGTTTGTTGATTCAGAACTCTGTGCGCCTGACAATTGGAGAGATGATCATACTTCTCACGAATGCATTTCAACACATCTTCAAAGGATGCAATATTTTTCTTGAAGGGATGCACGATACACAACACTTGATTTTCTGCTCTGTAAGACTGGAAAATCTGGTTAGATACATGGCAATACCCATTCCCCTGGAGGCAAATCATGCAGCAAAAGCCTGAGACTACTCCAGGTAGTAACAAACTGAAGCATGTGCTTGGACTGCACATAAAGCTGGTAGAGATCAATAACCCTCTTCATGAAAGAACATGCGGAAATATTCGTGACTGAACAATGAGAAGTGAATTAAAAACAAACAAAAAAAGAAGCTGCCAGCTGCAGGGGGTTCTGTGAGGAAAACTGAGCCGTGATCAATAAAAACGTGGTGCCATCAGGAGGAGACACAGCAGGGATTTTAAATTCCGCTGCCAGCCTTGTCTTCTCTGAGGGTGGGGTAGGGGCAGAAGCAACGAAATACAATTAAGGCACGGAAAGAACTTAAACATAATAACACTGCTCGCACCTCTCTAACGCACTGCAGATCCCCTCAATGCTATGGGCATCTCTAATAATTAGAAATAAAAAAGGCAACAAAAAGGGAGGGGGTAGATTTAAGAGGGGCAGGAGAGCAGAAAGGCTGTTTGAAAAAAGGCAGAGTGATCAAACGCTTTCAACTTGACCCTATCTGTTTCGGTTGATGATCGCAGAGGGCTTATTTATGATTGCTTGGTTAATTTTGAACTTACGGACGTGCAGCTTAGCGGGGAAATACTGCCGTGTGATAATGCTGCGGTCTGCTGAAAGGAAGTGGAGCAACTGAGGGCGCAATGCCAATGCAAACAGATGCACATCAGCTCTCCAGCTTTTTTTATGCGGTCTCTGCATTTGAAGTGCACTACGGTCGACTGGAGGGGGTTTGCTAAAAGGGACCCGCTTTGGCTGTCGTTGTCAGTCGGTCAGTTTGACGTTTTGTGGACGTTACCGACACTTCACAAGCTTTTTTTGAGCGTTGATCGTGGTCTAATTTGCAGGAGGCAGTTTGGCATTCAGTGGGTCGGACGTTGTGTTGTGTGAGAGGGGCAGTCCACGCACCTGGGCCATCACGCACACGCAAACACACACACCAAGCCACACACGCTGGCTTCCGTTTTTTAGGTGAGGTCACTCGCTACACAGTCACTTGTTACCTTGCGTTTTCTGGTCTCGGCTGAACCGCTCCATACAAAACACTGATAAATAACTCTCAGGTTCTGTTTCCAATTGTCCACTTTGTAGCCGTTGACATGGGGGCAGCCTGCGGGACTCATGATAGTCACAGCATCCGGTTCTGCCGTTCCTCTGGGCGACGAAACGGTTCAAAAGCCTCAACGCAGACCCAGTCCAAACGGGCTGGCTGGCTGGCTAGCTCGCCAGGTTCGTTATCCACCAATTGCTGCGTTCTGGCTAACTGGACATGTCCTGGTTGCAGTAGCGGCAACACGTATAGCAGCAACCATCGATACAATTATTTCAATAAAACGATAGAAGATATAACATATTACTCGTGCATTCAAACCCGGGAAAGCGCCGTGGACGCAGTTCCACCACATTAGCTGAATTATATGTTAGCAAGCTGGCTAAAGTTGGTTAGCGTTGGAATTTCAACAGTGGCTTACACGATGAGTATCCTGAAGCCCCGCCCACTCAAGCTGAGGGACCAATTGGGAGCGGACGCTGCGCATGATTGGCGCGTGTCAGCTCTCTTCTCGCGGTCGGTTCCCGCCCTCATAAGGCGGGTTCGGCCCAGTGATTGGTGCAATTTTCCAGCAAACAACATCCGCCTGTATAAGAACGTACATTGGCTAAAGCATAAATCAGCTTCATTGTATCAATCAAGGACGACACAAACTAACAATCAGGACCGGAAAGGGATTCAAACTCATTTCGCAGTAACTGCACGCACTGCGGAGGCCCTTTCCACACAAGCATGAAAACCAGTTATATATTCTTAAACAATTTATTATAACAGATCCACAATCGCAAAGCTCCCGAATGACATGACAGTTTGGTTTCATCTGTTGACTTCACCACTTGTGATAACAAGCTGTCAGAACGATTTTTATAGTGCTCTAGCGACCTCTAGTGGATCAGACCTAAAAAAAGGCAAAAAAGGAAAATAACTCAACAAAAACAGTGCACCAAATTGTGAACAAGTCCTCCATTGCGCTGAGTTTGGTCAATGGCATGTTTGTGTGTACAGATTCTCTATTGATATCTACATTCTAACCAAGGGGAGTGAGAGGGAAACGATCATTGCAGTCTTTACAAATGTAGAATATATTCAGATTTATTCCTTGCCAGCCACAGATGTATTACCTCATAAGTAATACCCCCTAATTACAGCCATCATGCAGCAGAACCAAAACAAACAGTGAGATTAATCACATATATTTTTGGAACAAATAAGTCCAGTTTTTATTATTGTGTTGTTTTGTGCCACCCTGAACATTGATAAATAAAACACTGACAAAATTGTAATCTTTTTCCTTTTCCGTAAGGATTATTCATCCTTGAGACACTGTGAAGAAAGAATATCCAAATTTATCATCATTCCACACAACCAAATTTGCCTTTGCCAATGTCCATACGCAATAGAATAATTGTTTTCCTCTTAAAAAAAAATCCAACTCATCCCGGGAAGAATGTGTTGGGGAGGCTGCAGCGTTCTCTCCCAGTCCAAAGGCCCTCAGGAATAACTTGATGTTTTGCTACCAACATCATCCTCCTGCGATCCCATACTCTGGAAGAAAAACAATAATCATGGTCAAAATTTGGTAATGGGAAAACAATTTATTAGTTTATGGTCCCTTGGAGCTGCCTGGAAATTATTTTGAGAGAACACTTAAGTCCCCTGATCCAAATCCTATGCAGCGGATAAACGTCACCATACAACATTAACTGGACAAATGGAGCTTTGCAACTTGCTGCGAGTGATGTTGCCAGCCTAATTCAGAGGAATGTCATGTCATTATTTTTCAGGCTTTTAATATTTATTGTACAAAGTTTGACCACTTTTAACCAACAGCAGGAATGTACTGATAGGGGTAAAGCCCAGCTTATACTGGTTTTCTCAACCATAGACTTTGTTAGATATCTACACCTCTGTATAATAAATATAGTGCATGACAGAAGTTGTCTATATCTGTGGAGGTTCTCAGATCGACCATAGCATCCAAGAGGCTTCTTCAGTCAGAATTGGAGAAGCCTCTTGGACGAGGGGTGAAACGTCTTCAAGTGAAGAAAATCAAGTCCAGTTGCCATGACAAGAAGATTTTGACAAGAAGTTGTATATATTTATGCAATCAGTCTCATGGGAAAAAACGTTAAAATATTCTCACCTTCTGCACAAACTGTGGGTTTACTGTGATTTCCTGATCCATAGACTTTAGTTTTTCATCCAGCTCTATACATTTCAACATCTGAAAAAATAAAAATAACACAAATCAATATGTAGATACAGTAGGGATTCATATGGTGGGAATAAAGAAAACCATCATCAAAATATGCTCACCTCTTGGTCAATTTTATGAAGCATTGCTGGGTTGTTGTATTTCTCGGGGTTGTCGTGGAAGCAGACCATGCCGTCCTTTTGGTTAATGCTAGCGTAGATCTCACCATCTTCAATCTGTGCAGGTTGCCATTAGTTTAAAAAACAAAAATGTAAACAAAATCCGATAAAATAACAGTGATCAATAAACTGTTGAATAAAAATCATGATCATGGTTGACATTTAGGATTTTGGGGGGAAAAAGACTGCAATTGTGATTGATAAAAGTAAAACCTTTGGAACATAAGAAAGAATCCAGACAGGAAAAGGACTGGATACTCTGGTGTCAGGGAATTTTACCAATGTTAAGATTTCGGTGTTGGGAAGTTAAAGACTGACAGAAAACCTGTGCAACAGTGAATTATTCACCTTATTTAATTCCCAAGTACATGCAGATGTCAATTCATTTAAACTTATTTTACCAGTTAATATTTACTTTAATTGTCTGGTTTGATCAAGATTCCTCAACTCTCGATATTAATCAACACAAAGAAAAACAAAGACAAAGATGTTCATTCCATGTCAAATATTACAAATATCATGTAGGATTCATGAGGGATTGTGAAGGTGACATATTTGGAAAGATGTTTCTAAAACAAAACATGCAGCACATTAGTAATACCATCATCAAAACAGTGATGTTAATTCTCTGTTGCTACAAACAATGTCTTTCAATTCAGTCACGTGGATAAAATAAAGGGTGATCTGACAAAAACTGAGGACCAAAGTTCAGGCCACCAGTTGCTTGCAAAACACTGGCTTTTTATGACTGAGTACAAGGCTCAGCACCCTAAATCGAGGGCAAAAGGGCACTCACACCAGGCAAGAAGCAGCGCAGAGGAGCTGGCTTTCAAGTAGAAACGTAAGTGTTTCCACTAAGGTTACTGGTCTGTTATTAACATTTATTTACATTTAGATTATAAATACTTGACTTGAAGATCACAACCCTGTTAACTGACTTTATTTTGCAAAACTGATCACTTTCAAAAATGAAGGGGATTGTTTCATAAAATTGCACTTCAAATTGTTCATCATCTCTTCTGCTTATCATGCTCTGAAAAGGCGCTGTAGGGCTGGAGCCAATCCCAGTCATCTCTTGCTGCAAGCTGGACCAGCTACCACTCCATCACAAGGAAACATAAAGACAAACAACCATTCACTCTCTCATTCATTCAACTGTATTCCAAACAGTGAAAACTGAATGACTGGCATGACGGGTATTCTTCAGGACATACTCACCATGTGTAAGACATATTTCTCAGCCTCCTGAGGGCCTGAGAGCTGCACTCGACTTGCCATGTCTTGCAAAGAGAGCGTCAGGAAGGTCTAAGGGGACACATTAAAGAGAACAGCAGATGTAAAAAATAAAAATAAAAATAAGAACACAAACACTGATCAAACAACTACATAATATGGGTGTTTTTTAACCACTCGGAAAAGGTTCTGTTCAAGGATTCAAGGAACTTTTATTGCCATACCAACATACCTAACAGTTTGTGGTATGAAATTACCCAGGTCCAGTTTCAACCCATGAAAATCAAATAGATAGAAGAGCAAATAAACAAAAACAAGAGCAAATGTAATCATCTAACAGTAAGAACGACAATTTGGATTGAAGGCAGAAGTTAGCATTGTTGGCACTAAATTTGCATGTAAAAACAAGGAGATAGTTGTATTGATCTGTAAGTTAAATCTGCATTGACTTGACTGCAATTGACATTTCCCTTGTAGCTCTTAAGTATGCGAGTGGCTAGAAAGTTTATCCGCTTCTAATTGAAATTTGACAGTTATTGTCTAGTCCAGTCTCTTTTAGCATTAGCCATTGTGTATGTTTCTCTTGTCTTATCAAACCTTAAATCTCTTCAAGGTTAGCTTGGAAACTACATATTGGTTTGAAGCTCTTGTCTGCCCCTCCCACAGCCATCAGAAAATTGTCTTGTGATTTACTTTGACTTTTGGTTGACCAGACCTCTTCCACTCATACTTGCACTAGTTTCAACATTTTTTTTTTTTTTTTGAAACTACACTAACAAGATTTCTTTACAATACATGTGAAGCATCGGGGTGACAGCGCCATCATTTTGGTCATGATGTTTAATATACAATCTCCTGCAGTGAAATAATGGTCTGGTTAAGCTTTGCTCTGACAGTGGGAGGGCAGCCTTTCTTACACACTGCTACATCTGCTGATGTGGTTGAATAGGGGGAAATCTAATAATCTAAATGTGATAACCAATTTATCATGAATAGGAAAACAGCCAGTCATCTCTCATATCCTGAAAGACAAATGTATGACTCCTAACCTCTGGACAACACCTGTACTGAACTACATTGGACGTTGCACTTTGTATTTTTGTACTATGTTCACATCATGTTGCCCAGTTGCTGTTTACCTTCACGTCATAATAAGATGTAACCGAAAAACCTGAGCCAAATTCCCTGTATGTGTCAACATGGTCATTAAAGTTGATTCTGATACTCTTGTATACATAAAATCACAAGCGTCAGGACATGTATTGACTTCTGGATTGTCTCTTTTACAGGGCTACGAAATTAGTCCTCCAAACTAGCCCGCAAAGATATAGCAGCTGTACTATGTTTAAAAGTGATAGCCCAAAACCAAACATACTTCCTGTTTCAAGTCAAACACGCTTGAATACTTTAACCTTCATCACGAAAAGAAGCAATGACATCAGATGTTCCATTCTCATATTTGTGAAGAAAAACACACCTTTGTTAGCCTCTGGATATTTTTCTTGTAGAGGGAGGAGAGACATTGTTTGACCAGGCCTGTGTTGTTGTCTCGCGTGAAGGTCTCGCTGTGTTTGTTGACCAGGCTACGTAGCTCAGCCGGGTTGTTGGTGGTGTAAACTTGAGCCAACTCATGGTATGCGTTGCTCAGGGGCTGAAGGTAGTCAGTGTGGGAAAAATATGTTACGACAAAATGTTGTATATTACCACAATTTGTAGAAAAAGAAGGTATTTGTTGTACGTTTCTATCTCATTCTGACTGTTGTATTTAGTCTCTTCTCTGCGACTTTCAGAATTTAGGCATGTAAACAGTGTACTACAATTCTGACTCCTTGTTTTAGGTGGACTGTATCTGTATAAATATTTATTTTCACACTAGATGAATAAACGGCATCCCTCCAGAGCTTTTGGAACACAATACTTAGCACAGAATAGCTACATCTTTTGAACGCAGAGCAGATAAAGACATAAGCTGATTTCTGCTTTAACTGGCTTAAAAATCAACTGCCCTTCAATGAAAATCTCAAAATTCTCCATAATTGAGCAACTTAACTCAAAATAAATGAAAACAGATCTCACACATTCTTACCTTGATGAACCTCCCTACAATCTGTGAGGTGTATTTGGGCAGCTGCTGCACTTTGCCGTGGAGAATGAGCGAGACCAGGATGTATTTCTTGTAGGCTTCCAACATGATGTGGCTTACTGCCATGGCTGGAGTGGTTATTGCCTGAGCACACACATGATATGACAAAAGTAGATTTTATCCAGGGCGTTAATCAAAGTTAATGAATTAAAAACAACTTTTATTGATAGTGTGTTGAGAAATGTTAGTGCAGATGCATAGAAAGGACAGGAAAGTAAATACCTGTTCATAAAAATACAGTGCTCTATCAAAGTTTTTTAGGCCCGTGTAGATCATGCCACCGTAGTAGTAGTAACATAAAAAGTGCTTTGCATCATAGGCTCCATTCTCCTTACAGATGTCCATCATGTCCAGCTCCAAGAAGGGTAGGGCAGGCTTGAAGCACTTTGCTAACAAGCACAGCTGCAGGTAAAAAGGAGAGTTTACCATTTCAGAGTAAATTCTTGCTAATTTCTAAAAGCTGACTGTAAGAGTACTCACAGCATTACTAAAAATTTTGAGAATTCGCTGATCAAATGTGGTCAATGTATTGCTGATTTTGCAAAGCATGTCTAGATATAAAATATCTCAATGCTCAGTATCTGAAAAACACTACCGTAGAGACACACACTATCTAATATTCATGTATTATTCAGTAAAAAAGGTGATTATTACTGTTGCTGAAATTATATCTTTCAGAGAACTCTAAGTGCAGGTAAATTAGGGTGAACTCACCTGACACAGGTCTGCATGAACTGAGGTAAGTTGGTTTGTGTTCATCTGCATTTTGTCTATTGCCTGTTTTAGAACGACGACCCCCCTCAATGGCTGTTAGCAAGAAAAAAAATGTTTTTTTTTTGTGGGCTGGTTGTCACTGCTTTCAGAATCAAAAACCTCTGAAAATGGCCTCACCCTCTTGTCCACTTTAAAATGCATTAAAATATTTAGATGGCAGGAAAAAAAAGAAGATAATTCACATGGGGTTTGATAACCATGCTGCTATGTGATGTGGTCATTTTTGACCTTGTACTGGTGAACAATGATCGAAACAAATAATCAATAAATTCATTTGAATATCTTTAACGTTACCGGGGAAAATTATTAATAAATATTAATATAACTAGAAGTAAATGTGCTACCAGTACAATTCAGTGCAACAGAGATGGGCTGGAACGTAAGTTATATTGTTGACATTTGAGAAATGCTGCAATTTTCCTCAGAACTGAACTTTACATTCAAGGATTTTAAAAAAAAGTGTTTATATTGATCAACAATATAATTAAAGGGAAAAAAAAGTCACTTTCTTTCACCCAACATAAAAAAAAAATTCACATTCATCCAGATAGCATGAGATATCCTGAGTTACTACTATTTCGAATTCAAACATAGGCAGCTGTAATATTTTGCTGCATATTTAAGCCTGACCTTAGTCAAGTTACATTCTTACCTGTTTCCGCTCTACAAGGGCATTTGTCAACTGGTGACAGAGACCAGCAACTGTGTGAGGAAATAGAAAACAGGAAGTATTGAATGAAAATGGACCACTGAATGGTTTGATGGTTAGTTGTATGTGCTACACAGAGTAACACATAATGCAGTTACAAGTGATATTGCTCTAACGAGAACTTCTGGACAATTTCAGTCATTAATGTTATTTTTCCTGTTAATCAATATCAGCACATACCACTGGAACACAATACACTAAGAACTAACCTTCACTATATATGTAAGATTTGATATAATTACTGAAAAAAATGTACGAGAAAGAATTCTACAGTGGGCAAAAGTAGCGACGAGTATTTGAAGCATACAGGTGTGTTTATGTACCCTTGATTTGTGCATTGAATCTGACATGCACAAATGATGTTTCACACAATTGGGCTTTTGACAAAACTTGAAACTGCTCCATTACAAAAAAAGAGCTCATCATTTTACAACCTGATCCATGTGAAAACTTTTACCATTTCAAGGGACAAAACGACTGCGTCGATGTTTCCACAGTAAACAGTGAGGGACATGTTTAGTATGTCACAAATGGTGTGTGACAAGTTATGTACTTACAAGTGTCTGTTGCATATCTAATGTGCTCCCCATTGCAGGTACTGATGAAGAGTTGGACTTGGGAAAAGAGTGTCTCAAAGTCAGGGATGTTTGGCATGGAGAACTTCACAAATCTGGAAAAAAACAGACAGATATGTTCACTACAGACACATTGAAAGAGCATTGGACACTAAGATTACCAATCAAAAAAAAGGGAGGTTTTGCATTCTGAGCTTTAACTGTCAAATGACGATGATTACATTTGTGTTGTCCTTAGCTGCAACAGAGCCGTTTTCTCTTTATATTCAAACAGCTATTACAAAAGGACACCTCCAGAGGCAGAATGTTGGTAAATAAAAAAGGAAAATTAGTCAGGGACATCTATGAAAGAACATTCATCATAAACTGTTGCATACATTTGTAAAGTGAATGGCCCAAGAAAAAAAAAAAACATAAATAAATTAATTAATAAATGCAATTGCAATAAATACTATGGATAACAAGCAGTAATGACATTAGTTTGTCTGTTCAAATGCAGCAATGACAACAAATTATTTGTTTTTTAAATTATGTTTTCATTGGAAACTAGCCAATTGATATCAAACCAAAAAGTATTTGGTGCTTAGGGATGAAGAATCAAACTATTAAATTTCCAAAATTTTTCTTTACAGTTGCTTAAATTCAAAATCATTTAATTTGTCATGTTAAGACTAAATTGCTTTCAGTCCTAAAATGTAAGTGTCCCTCATTGCCAGCATTATTAGAATAATTCAGTGAATGGATTAAGCTCCACTTGACATTGGAACAAACATACAAGGCAGCTATCACACATCTATGAGACCAACATCTTTCTAATGGACTGATATTGACTTCTACAATGCTGCAACAGCAACACATCACACGGAGCAGCACAGATCAGCTTTGCCTCAAGCTTTTGGCTCTGGGATGACAACTGATGTTGAACAGCAAACATATCAAAAGTCTGGCTGCTGGTGACCGAGCAAGTCTGAATTTCTCACCCAAAGACTGCAGTGCAACTCCAAATGGGCATTATGTACTTCAGTTTACCATGCATTACAATATGCAAAAGGTGAAACATCTTTGTAGTTCACTGAAATCAACTGAGCCCGAAAAACTGATAATTTCAAAAACTTTCCTTCTTTTGACCTATTGATCTTTTTGAAAAGGTACATCAAGGTGCTGTTGCTACTGCTGACCAGTTGACAACAGCTTTAATTTTTTTCACCCTTGTTTTTAATCAGGCAGTGATTTTCGCAAGTAGACTGGGACACTAGAGGGATTTCTCCTTATGCTGCACTGGCCCACAATGCAGTGTGTTCAATCAGCCAGAAAACCCACCAACATGGCCAGAGTTGAACAAACCATGCAGCGCAAGGCAAAGAATAATGACAAAGCCAACTGGAAGGTTTTCAGTGATCAAGAAAACAGTTCTTGACTTGGGCTTGCTACACTAAACCTGGATGAAAATACTATGGTAGTGTACTCACAGCACAGCCAGCACACCAAGGGAGTGCTCCTGGATGTCCAAGGCCCCCAGCACTGTGTCCAAGTGGGACAGATTTTTGGCCAGCAACTCTCCGCTCTTGTTGATCAGCTCACACAGCTGAGTCATCTGGCCTGCCGGAAGAAAATTGGCATGAAAAATTAAACCACTTTGGACCCTGTTGTAGACCTTTGACATATTTAAAAAGGCACAATTATCTCAAACGATTTACATGGAATTATTAAATGCATATCACATGTATAATAACTTTCACACCACACTGGCACTCGTTCCTCTAATTTTCATTTCACTTTTTAATATGGTGGAAAGGGTTGCACGATTAAAGTTTATTAACTGATACATCGACAGGAGGTTATTGAAAGTGTTATCAAATCTGTAATCGTTGAAGAATACTTTTTTAAAGCCACCTTCAGCTTCTTCTTGGTTACAATGAACTTAAACTTAGCAGGAGAGGACAATGCAACAGCTTTTCTTCAGTGTATTAATCTTTCAGTGAAAAAACAAACGATTCTATCGAATAGGACAGCTGTGAACCGGTCTTTTTCACATATGAGAATCTCGTTAAATTTACTATAAACATCGAGCTATGGTGGACAATTTCAATACAAATCGCCCAGTCAAGTGTCCTGTCAAGGCCTTGCAACAGAAGCAATGCGTGCAGGATTGACAGACGACTTTAAACCAATACCATTCCAGAATTCAGTTCACAGGCAAATCGTGGGGAGGCGAAGGCGGGACTACCGGTTGACAGTGCCTAGAAATTATTTTCTAGATCAAAAAGAAAAAGTGAGATTTTGATGTTCTGTTTGATGAGCTACAAACTCTATGTTTCACCTATGCATACATTTGTAATCATGGAACACGAATGAATACTTTGCAGGAGTCTCGTTGAAAAACAAAGTGATTTTTGCGGCGTGTTTACATGATAAGGCAAAAAGAGGGCTCTGACCAGTTTGGCTGCTTAGCGATCGGCAAGCACTGGATAGCACGCAAGCTAACCAGCGAGTACAACCCACTCGAATTAGTTTAACAACCCTACCTTGAGCGGAGAGCTGCCGCACATTGTTCACAAACTGCTCCAATGCTGAAGCCATTATTTCCTGGGTCCAAAGTGGAGGTAATTTGCACTGGTTTTCATTCAAACGTCAGAAACAACTCCGTCCGGACAGAGACAGGGGGCCACACAGCCGCCACTGAGTTGAAGATGTCGCGAGGTCTTACGCACTGAACAGACTGCAACGAGATTTTCGAACCAACGGATATTTAAAGGGACATGCTTTGTCAAAACAAAGGCATATTTATTGGTCGTGCTTATATAAACCAACAGCTATTTTTGTAACATTTAATTTACATATAATTGAAGCTACTATGGCTCAACTAATCTTCTAATGCACTATGATACTCTTAATGTCAATGCTCATCATTTAAGAGATACAGGAACTGACGTACAATTTAACTTTTTTTGAACAAAGATGTTCTAAAAAATAAGAGCACCTTTCGAATTGATTTCTAGACGTCCACTGTTAATAAAAGATTTCAGGTATTTGCAAATTCGATTGAAAAATGTTGAAAAATAACAGATTTGCCACGCTTTTTATACATTTGGAAATTGAGTCATCCTTTAACTCATCATTTCACCAGTCACTTGCTTTAGATTTCAAGGAAAGGAAATAACAACATTCAAGGAAATAACAAACTTTCACTTTCTGATACGAGTTAGTTTACAGCAACCGCTTGTGGCACAGTTGTTTTCTTCTATTTGCACAATAAGTATGTACTGTGTTACTTCAAACCAATCTGTTCTGGACTGAATAGGAGCCCTTTCTTGTTTTCCCCTAAATGTTTCCCCTCTGACTCTGACAAACATATGCAGATTGAACATGCTCCTTTTTTTCCCCAGCTTTTATCATTTTTATTCACTTGGTCTTTCATGTCGATTGACACCAGAATGTCCTGCGATCCATTGGAAAGGTGCCATTTTCAAATACACTTGAACAGAGAAATAGATTTCTTGATGCAGGACTTCATTCAGCCTATTTGAGGTATTAGGGTCATTGGCAGTTTGAAGTACATTAAGTTGTGGAGACAGTGCTGTAGAAATTAAATGTAGTTTGAGTTGTTTAAAGACAATCACATTTTGATGTGTGCACACATCTGATAACTGTCCTGTGCTGATTCAAAAAGATAAACAACAGTCATAAATACACAGTGATATCATAACATAAAATAAGTGATATCACTTCATACCATCAAAAGTGATGCAATAACAGTCATTAGCTCTGTGAAAAACGAGTAACTTTAAACATTGTGGATCGCAAACTGCTGAAAGTCAGTGTAGGCTTGGTGATCAAAGAAAAAGAGGAATGAGAAGCAAGGAAACGGAGCAACGCGTGAGCCATCTTCTCAGTTTAACATCTTTGTGCTAAGCTGCATGAACTGTAGTACAGTTTGTTCCCAAGTCATACTGGTTCCCCCGCAGAGAAGAGCAACCTTTGTGCCCCACTGCGGCAATTTTATTATTGTCATTTATTTTTGTTTGTGCAAATAGCCTCGCTTTTCCTCAAGCTCCAAGAAGCGTTAGGGTTAAATATGTGTTGACACCTCCGGGACAATAAATGCACAGTGAGAAACGGTTCTTCCAGAGCCCAGTGCACTGTACCCTAAAGTCAGGTCACGTTTGATCCGCACAGCGCTGAGCACCCGAGTTAGCTTGCAAGCTAAAGTTAGCACAGCTGCTCGTGACACCCAGAGTCCCCCCCCCCCCCGACGGGATGACACGATTAAGCTAGCGGCGACACACAGCTTAACGAAACGACGAATTATCCACACAAGCAATGGGAACGAGAAGATTTAGTTGACGCACTCTCAGGTAAACTTTTTGACTCCCATGCGGACTTTTCACCGCTGCTCCCCTTGGCCGTCAGGGAGAGGCTGGACGGGACGCTAATTTATACGCGGCCTGAGTCATTCAAGTCAGGTGTAAACAATGATACCGTTTACTACAGCCCGCCTACTTGGAAGGGGGAATTACTTTCTCCGAGAGTCTCTTCAGAGGATCGGTGTTAACATGTCTTCCTGTCCCGCGGCCAAGAAACTGAGGGTTCTCGTTGACATGGACGGGGTTCTCGCGGATTTTGAGGGCGGGTTTCTGAAGAAGTACCGGGCCAAGTACCCGGATGAGCCGTATATCACCCTGGATGACAGGAGAGGATTTTGGGTGTCGACGCAGTACGGACAGCTGAGGACTGACCTTTGTGTAAGTCTCGCGGATTGAAGTGTTTCTTTATGATAATACAAAAAAAGTGCACACACAATCACACACATCTTTGTCGCATCTGATTCGTGCAGCTTCGACGCTCTCTATAACGGATGATCCCATAACTCTTAACTTAAATTTCAAAAGATGTCAACGACCGAACTACCCGTTAGTAAAAAAAATTACGAGATTAGTTTTAAATCAGCCTGGGAAGCTAGAAACTAAAACAGATCATACCACAAGGAGTACTGCTTCAGAAAGTGTGATTAGATTCCCACTGTTGGGCAAGAAATATTTATAAAACAAAATAATAAATGTAGGCGATGAAGAATTGTTGTGTCAGATCAAACTGGTTTAGTTTGCTTAACCTGTTTAATCCATCGTAGACACAAGGCTCTCCAGGGTTGACATTGAGGCTGTATGTGGCCTCATCATAGCTGAACTGGTCATCTTTTTCCAAACGGAATCACAGTATGAACAGTAAAAGAACTGTCCCTTTTCTATTTGTGCTTTGTTGGGTTATTTGTTTGTGAAAATCTTCACTCACTAGTGTTCATACCAAGCACCAAAGAAAAGTAAATAATTAAGAAAGGGAAAATAATATGTATGAAGTTTATTAAAGTATGAAAATAGAAACCCCTTCACAACAGGCTTTTCATATTTTGTGTGTTTTCCAGATTGCCCATCATTTCTGTTCAACCAACTATCACAATGAGGTTTTCCCAAAGTGATGGCGGAGAAAATTGCAGCGAGCACACTACTAATAGTGTCAGTGCACCTGCAGTTAGTGTTCTTAGAGGGATTGCTTCTGATTTTAGCCACTTGTTCACTGAAATTAGATCCATGTTGGCATGTAGCAGAACTGGAACTGGCCTTGCCTTGTTCCTGCTCCAGTTCCATGCTGATCATCACATGTAAAATCGCAATCCTTCCTACGAAATGTTTTTTAAAAATAGCTGTCACTTCATACACAAAGTCTGAAACGTTGAAAGGAAAAAAAAAGAAAAAACAATCATGTTGCACCACTTGTGGTTCAAGTGAGACAAGTTCTGTATTGTATACAGTACATGCATGGCATGATCAAAACACAAGACAGCCTTTGGTGGCCTGCAGACTGCTCCATGCATGATTTTAATTTGATCAAAACTTACCTTCTCATACTACCAAAATTAGTATCCAGGAAAAATAACTTATGTTACTTTTTCAGTAAAAGTATTTTCCTAGTGTATACACTTTTAATTACTGTTAAGAAATAGGAAATAATGTTTCACTGACTTATATCAAGAGAGATAATCAAAAGCCAGGAGTCTTAAGTCTTACTCTATTAGTGGTTGATATCAGACATCCTTATCAGTTTAGTTAAAAGTGCACAGACAGCTTTCATAGCTTTCATTTCAGCTTTCAATACTTCAGTTGTAGCTTATCACAACCTCTCAGCCAGTTTTGGTAAAACACTAAGAATTCATGCTGTGCACATTTCAAATCGGGGGCATGTCAAACATCAACAAGGAAGTATAAGCTACCTGCCTCATCACTATAAGTGCATGATAGGTATATAAACAATTGTCGATATTACAATTCCTAGCTTAAATGTCAGCGTTTCTGAATAATGAGGTGCCGACACAGCACTTCTTCCAAGCAAATGCTGTAAGCTTGCTCAAGTGAGCGCATTCACCTGATCAGTACAAACATATTGATAAGAGGTGTGAATGTGTGCATGTTTTGTCTTCAGGAGAAAGCCATTAGTATCTGGGAGTCTAAGGATTTCTTCATAGAGCTGGAGCCACTGCCAGGAGGAGTAGAGGCCATGAAGGAGATGGCAAAGATGGAGAAGTATGTTTTGAAAATGCAGTTTAATCATCTATATATATATATATATATATATATATATATATATATATATATATATATATATATACAATCATTGTGACTATGCTATTAGGATTACACCACATTTTGTCCACCCAGGACCAGGAGCTACAGAGCCTTTTTGTTTTGTTTTTTGCAATATTGCATATTACATTTTGCTACTTTTACAGCCTTATTTGTATGCATAGAATATACATGAATACAGATAAGCACAGTATGGTTTAACATGATTAAGGATCAGAAAAGGTAAACTTTAAAAAAAATCTTTTCTCTTTAGTCCTCTTATTCAGCAACTTCATAGAAGGCTTGAAACTCAACTTTGACTTTTATGACCATAATTTGTGACATTTATAGACTTGAGCCTCATGACTTGAGAGTTTCTCCAAGGCATTTCAAAATGCATGACTCCAGAAAAAATTTATAAGCATATAAGAAGAAATTCCCCGATAACAGCTCCACAAATGGTTATAGCTCTCGAGAATTCCTCTGATAAAGCCTTCAACACTGAATCTTTTTTCTCTTGTAGTTTCATCAAGTTGTGTTTCTCTCACTTATTTCTTCGGGGAAAGTTGCTTCAGTGGGTAGCTGTGTCCAATCCTTTATAAAGTTGACATGTTCTGCACTCGTGTGTTGATTCTGTCCAGCTTCCCACCCTCATTCACAACGCAAGAAAAGCATTATCGATTATGAATGAATGAATGAATTTGCATTCCCACCCATCCAACTTTTTTAAGAAGCAGTAGGCAGCCACACAGTGTAGGAACAGTCAGTACACATGTGTTTTATTAAGCTTTCATATTTTGTCAATGTATTGATCTGTTTGGAAAAAATAAAACAACCATGCTACGACAAAGACATTATGATTTTGTTTGGACTTTAAAAAGTTTCAAATTTGAGCCCACATCCACCTATGTCCTGTCTTGAGTCCAGATATAGTTTGATGTTGGTGTAGAGACTGAGGACTTGCAAATAATCACCTTTTCCCACCTGTGGCCAATCCCCTCGATTGGACTTTTCTTTTTAAGTTAATTATGCCTGCATTGAAATGTCTTATTGGAATGGGAAACATTTCCTTCTAAAAGCAAAGCAAATGTGAACTAAAAACAGAATTGTACAATTTAGATATTCTACGATACAGACGAACCAACCTCTCCCACAGTCACATATCAGTGTAATCAAATATCTAGGTTGCAAATGCTCTTACAGTAAAAAAAACAAAACTAGACACATTGGCAATAAATGTGTAAATGACTGTGTGATATTGCCATCAACTTGATTTAGTGACATCAATTAATTACTAGTGACTATCTTTACATGTGTCATACATTTCTCATCTATACCGTGATGGATTGTTTTTTTGTTTCTTTGTCGACGTGATCTGAGTCATCATCAGAGAGACGGCTGTTGACTGGTATTTCCTTTGAAGAAGAAAAAACAGTGGAATAACAATGAAAAGAGTACTCCGATCAGGGAAAAAGGCATATGCTGTGATCTCACATTGTCCACCTTGTTTGTATTTCTGTGTTTTGCTAACCAGTCAGTTGCTGCAATATAAAGTTGTTCATGTGTTTTTTCTAATTTTTCCTCTCCCCTTTCATTTTCCTTCCACAGCACAGATGTCTTTATTTGCACCAGCCCTATAAAGCATTACAAACACTGCCCATATGAAAAGGTAAGAGCCATGTGCTGAAATTGCATCTGAAACCAATTACTCTTTTTTTGATTATATCCCTTGCCTCTGTATGTGTTTATTTTTCAGTATGCTTGGGTAGAAAAGCATTTGGGTCACGATTTCCTTGAACAGGTTATTCTGACTAGAGACAAGACGGTGATCTCTGGAGACATACTCATCGATGACAAGCCTGACATCTTAGGTGAGGACTGTGAGAGTGTCATTTTTTAAACACTGTACAGCATCTGACCTTTAAAAACATTTTTCTTTTAGCAAGATTTACATAAGTGCACTTGTGAATAAACCAGGAGGTCTCAGAAATGGAAATTGTTACGACTTTAATCAAAATATTTCTGATTGGGCTTCTGAATTGAACAATCCATAAGTGTCCATCGAATAATTTCATTAGTAGACAAACTGATTAGATTATGATGATGTAATATAAATCTCATCATTTCTCAAGATTCTCATTGCTACATACAGACACTGCCCAATTTTATTTAACTCTTCAAAACTGCTCCCCAAACCTCATAAATATCTTCTTTGATTAAAACCCCCCTCCTCAAATGAATGAATTAATTTTATTCTTGTAACATTCACATAACCCCTAAACCTGAATTGGTTGAAACTTAATTTCAATGGCAATTTTGCACTTTGAACCACATATTAAGAACTTAGCTGAACTAATGAGCCTGCCTCTTTTTTTAGTTTGGTCATACCTGTATAATAGAATAGAAACGGAGGCATTTAACATGGTTCGAGGTCCGAGGTCACATACTGGTTCCCAAATAGATCCCTTGTTCCACTTTTGTGGCAGGTTTAGGTTCTTTGTAAACTATATTGTAAATATATAACTGTGGTATCAAAAGTCTCTCAGTGGATGTCCAATACCTTCCTGCATTTCATGTTAGCTCAATAATTACACAATTTCCGTGGGCTCTTCCAACAGGGTAGGGGTAGGGTAGTCATACTTTCAGATCTCCTAAATTCAAGGAAGTCTGCATCTTGGAAACCACTACAGTTTCAGTAACAGATACTTCCAAGCTTGTTTTGCAAGTTGAGATTTTGATCGTTATCGTGCCATTGGCGCTAGCATTAGTGACCCGATCTTGACGTATTTTATTCTGACTGAGGGATTTATAACCTAAAAAGGACCAAATGAATGATAAAACAGCAATGATGTAAGATGATCAAATTCAAATGACAGATGTGTTTGGAAAAATGGCCGTCATATGAACAAGCTACAAGCATGCATGAGAGCGTACTTCAAAGAAATACAGAAGGAGGAAAAGAACCGGAAGTAAAGTTGATTCCATAATTCTGCTTGTGTAATGGCATGTGGGTGTTCATCAGTGTCAGATTTGCATTTTTTAAGTCTCATGGGCTGCTACTGTCTGTCTAAATTGGCAGTTGTTAGTGCCACACAATAGATTTTAATGATGACTTGTTTGTTATATACTGTAATTTTTTTGTACTCATCTGTTAATCAGGTGTGGAGCCCAAACCAACATGGGAGCATGTCTTGTTCACTGCATGCCACAACAAGCACCTTCAGGTTGGACCCACTCAGAGGCGGCTTCTCTCCTGGTCAGATGACTGGAGGTCCATCCTGAACAGCAAAAGGCAATGAGATCTCTAAGACACAGCTACCTGGATCCTTTGTTGATTGAAGGGCTGACTTCATCACCTCACTGCTGGATGCCAAGACTTGTGGGAAATGTTGGTTCATAGCTGAAGAACCAAGGTAACCATCTAAAGAAAGGTGGCAAATATAATTTGAAAACTTTGGGAAATAAGGACATCTGACTCCAAGCAGCCACTTATTACACTGTGTATAGAGAAACCACAAGGGGGCACTATAAGACCGTTAAACAGGTTTTGACAACCAGAGCCTGGATATCAAAACTAATCCGCATGAGCCCAGAGGGAATATAGACGTAGTGTATTTCAAAAGGCAAACTAGTTGGTCTCATGTTTGTGTACTGTATGATTTTTATACTCTTATCATGTAATTACCATTACCTCTCTTCATGCACATCTTTTTGTTGAGCCACAGAAGCAGTTTATCTGCAAGTGTTAGTTTTTCAGTATATTAATGACTCACTCGTTACAGAACTACTACATACATTATACAGGAGAATCTCCATAGGTCACAGGTACTGGGGAGCACGTCGAATACATAAACCCTCAGCAAGTGGCCTCATCATACAAATGTTATCTTTTTTTATCAAACAGTTTCTTACATGTAAGTCTTTTAGATAGTTCAATATGTGACAGAAAATCTTCTGACTGAGTCACTTACTGCTACATACAATGCAAAGTTCAGATCAACACAGAATTATCTCATGTGGTTTTTGAAGAGTTGAAATGGTTTTATTTTTACTAGTTTTGTCAGTGGCAAACAACATCTGATTATTTTTATGAATGTGGAAGGAAAAACAACAAAAGGCTCAAGAACTGCCACACTTGTGCATGTATCGAATGGATTATTTGGACAATAGCCAATGAAGATGTAAATGCTTGATATACTAGTTAGAAAATACACAAGGTAAATATAAGATGTTGTTCAAGGAAAAATAAAAGTAATACGAATATAATATTTTACAATGTGCTTTTGCACAGCCAGTCATCTATCTTTGAGCTGCCAGATTTTATTAATCTTTGGTTAAGTGTCAGCTGTTGTTCCCTTTTCTTTTTAAATCAGTACCATTACAAAATCTGAAAACAGCAGTATCACAATACACCAACATTATAAACATTTGTTGCTTGAGTGATGGTCGTGATTATGTAAATTGGTAAATTGTAATCCAAACAGACATGCCTTGATTCCAATGTTCATCCTTCCCTACATGTTGAAATTAATGTAGGGTGAGGCAATGCTTTATGTTTCCAGGTACTGGTAGCCAAACATCCACCAACTGTTATGATACAGTTGGGTCTAAAATTATCAAACAAAGATTACATTTTCAGAGCTTCCTTGTGAACACAACCAGAATGAGATAATTAAGATGAGATATTTGTAGGTTTTACCAAATATAGCATTCAGTAATTTGGAATTATTCAATCATTTTTATGCAACTTTCCTCCACAAAATAAATTAAATGAAAAACATATTAAAACAAACTGTTAAGAAAGGCCAAATCAACAGAGCAATACTTTGTTATAAAGGACTGCACTGTGGAGCTCCGCTGCAAGAGAGACCACAGCTAAGCTTGATGAGCACGTAATTTTTTTTACCTCCAAGACGTAAATCCCCTTTGTATCATCTAGTCATGTCAAAAGTACTCTTTTGACATGTAATAAGTATTTGACATGTAATAAGTATTTATTTTTAAAATACGATCAAAAGATGCCCTTTATGAATTTAGATACAGAGGATTCAAAAAGTGGAAACCACTGGTTGCAGTCAGGCACTGGGAAGATATATTACACTTCAGACAAAATAAAAATCATCTTGTCTGTAAAGACCATATCAGGATTCACTAGTAAGAGGATGATAGGAAAAGAGAAGTACAAAGAAGTAAAGGTGAAAGTGAAAAGGGTTTGAGTCTTCTCACTTTGAACACAGTGTTGAAAAATGGATCAATTTATGAGGGTAGATAAACAACGATCCAAAAATATCCTATGAAAGAGTTCAATGTACAGAAATTTGATAGCTATACATTTTTTTGGAACTGGAGACAAACTGAAGGCAGACCACTGAGGTGGAAAGTCCTCCAAATATCAGATATCTTGTGTATATTAATCATAACTTTGTTTTCTCCTAGGTTTGGGTTTTACGAAATAGTGTGTGAATAGAAAACACAGTAATAGTTATTGCAATGCTGTATAAGGGAATGCACAAAACCGAAGACTGAGGTCTGTACTTCAAGTGCATTGTCTCTTTCAATTCTGTCAATGAAATTCTGTCTGTGCAGGATAACTAATTACAATAATTGGATAAATGTCCAAATACTTTGGGATCCGTATGCATGTGTTCAAATGCTGAACTGAGTGGGAAGGTTGGGAATTAATTATTGTTATAATTACGATTGTTTTAACTTTGTTTTGTGGAGGGGGGCATTTGCCAGTACATTGTATTTTCCAATGGCTCAACCACAGTTTAAAGCACCATTCACTGGCTAAATACCTCCAGAACACAATTGAATTACGTGTGTTCAGTGTGACGCGTCAAACAGGATTTCAAACATACTGTGAAGATGGGAACTGAAAATGTAATAAATATATGATATACATATAACTGAGTTGCATTTACCACTTAATTGCATTTGCTGCATTTCAGTTAAGTTTGGAAGAGTTCTACTTCACAGTATTCTGTCTTGTACTTTAATTTGCGCACGTATCTGAAAAAGAACTTGTCTGTTAGGATTGGTGTAGTCAACCGGTGCTATTAATTTTGTCATCCTATGCGCACCTCCAAGATAAATTAAAATCCATCTTGGTCATTTCTGACTGAAGACTGATGATTTATTTTGGATGATCCACATAGTACTCAGTGCTATATAGTGCTAGTTTAATTCACTGACTCTGTAGACTTCATATTGTTTTTTATTATTCCTGTTTAAACACAGTAAAATTCTATTAATGTCTGCTCTGTTTTTTTCTTTTTTATTTTAAGTTTTTTTTTTCTTTTTTTTTTGGGGGGGGGTTAAAGAGCACTGATATGAACTCACAAGTTGCTTTTCCGAAAAGTCACTTGTCATTTCCAGAGGAAATAAGTTCTTGAGAACTCTTAAACAGCTCCATATGAAATGAATCCTTTCTCATTATCAAATATCAGTATGTGAAGCTTTTTTTCCAATGTCTATTCCATTGTCCTTGACGTTTGCTCACTCTCATTTCTCTTTATATTCTCACCTGTGAGTGTTCAGCACTACCTGACAAGGAGCTGCATCATCACATCAAACAAGTGCACCAACACAATCCTAGAAGAGCTCAGTGAAATGAATGTTGCAATTTATCTCTTTTGCCTCACTTTGCACTTTGTAACAAACAGTAAAGGAGATGAACAAACCTTACTGTCTAAAAAACCAAGCTTATGTTGAAGTGCCTAACAGGTCGAGGATAACTTCTGTCATTATTATTATTATAATTTCTTCTACAACTACAACTACAACCACATCTCAACTAGATAAGCTTGCATGCCCCATTACCCCTCCTCCCTTACTACCCCATTACCCCAATGTACAGATCAGAATGACCAATGTGGTACCCATGAGGATTCATGGAGACAAAAACTGCATCTCCAAATGTACCTTTTGAGATGTTTTAATGGACTTGCATCAGAAAAAATCTAAAGAAATGCAGTTTTTCTTATTTTTCTAGGAGTCCAAACAATAAAAATATTTTCTTCATCGTTAAAAAAAAAAAAAGACCAACCCAAGGTTTCCGTTGATTCCAGACAGATACGTTATATTGGACACTGCCTTGTTCCAAACAGCAGTTCAACTCACCTGATTTATAAACACATTTAAAGTAAATGAATGATGATTCATCCAGCTACTTTCTGCAGTCAACACAGATAGAGAGATATGTATAATCTCCCATGTACCTGCAACAGTGTGTACCTGAAGTCTGCTGTGCTATTCTGTTGAGTTCTGTCTTTGCTAAGAAATTTAAGCGGCCTGTTGCTGATCATAACACTTCCAGCATGTCGGTTATCTTTATAATTACCAGTCTCATTGGATGTGATGTGGCTGGAGTGTTTCTCAGCGTGCTGTTTTGGGAGGGAGATGAACAGGCTTGTTTCCCTTCCTGTTTCTGCACTGATATTCATATGATGTTTTCACAGCTGGGAACATGTAAAAAAACAGATGCTTCATGATAATTATCCATGCCAAAACTAATATCTTCAGCAACAGATTTGAAATTAAACCCAATCATTTGGCAAGATGTTTTTTTTCAAATGTCCATTCAACATATCTGTGAAAACCCATTGATAAATCTGACTGTGGCAACTATGTCCGGTTGATTGCTCAAAATTGTTTTGCATCTCATCCAAGTGGCAATTTCAGTTCTGTTGGTGTGGCAACCTAGCTTGGAGAATGACCCTGGATCCACTTAGTGCTTAGGACAAAAAAACTTAAAACCTCAAGGAGCTTGTTGGGTCATTTGGGTTGCAATTAGAATGAGGTTTGTCAAGGTCTTTGCAACCTTTTTCAGATTGGTAAGGCTAAGTGTTGTTTCCTGAATTCTGTTGTTGAATAAAATAGTCTTTTTCATCTGGAAGTAAGTATAACTCAGTTCAGAGTCCCACCAGGAATGGTTTATCTGTCGACAATTATCCAATTTAAAGCTTGTAACCCTCATGATGCATTAATCAGACATGGAAAAATGATTTTGGTCATTAATATACTCATACCATGCTCAATATTATTCTGTTTTGAAGAATTTGCTGTCACAAATGAATGATTCAATAAATTGCCATACACATACACACATACAATGTCATTAAGTTCAGAAATATAAAGTATTCAAATCACCAATGAAACCAAAGATCTGAAGGTAACACCTGGGTTATCTCATGCACATATACAATACAAATAACATCCGTCTTTTGCAAAAAATTGATAAAACATTCATGCTGAGTTACTGTCTCCAGTTACCTTCTGCTTACTGTATAACCCCTGATCAGCTGGTAGAACATCTTGTGTCTGCATTGAGATGAGCAATATGGTTTATGCTTCCTGCATAGCCAGTGGCACTGGGCCTAAATCCCAGTTGTCATGATTAAAACATTGAAACAGACAGTGTAACCTCACTGCTACTTTGAAGCCGTCTGTCCACGGCACAGTACCAGTTCAATTCTCATATGTATTATAAAACCGTGTTTTAATTATGTGGTTTTGTCTTTCAAGTATAAGCATTATCAAGGTCCCAAGTGCCATCAGTCATTTCTAAAATATCAGAAAACTCCATTGAAAAGCCAATATTGTTCTCTCGTGCTGGTTTCAATTAGACATAAATTCATTTTTTTTAACACTGAGTAAAATGCAGCTTATATGAACATCACTTTCAAGCGCCGACTTTGATTACGAGTCCCATTCCAGTAGTGAGCAACCTCCTGCAGACAAAATAAACATGCCTTTGCTGCCTTTTTCAAATGCATGTGAGTATCCTACTTGATGTGCTGTATCAGAAGACCTTCCGGTACCAAAGAGGGGTTAATTAAAAATAAATTCAGCAAATGCTTATAGAAAAACAGCATCGGTATACACTGCCATGTCAAGAGAGTGACAGGCTGGAACTGGAGTTGCATTCATTGAAAACATTTTTCGGATGTGACTGGTACCAAGACACAATCGCAGTAAATTCCAAGGGACAGATGAAAGCCTAGAATATTTGAGTCAAAACAGCGCGGGTAAAAAAAGCAGACCACTATTATCAACGTCATTCATTCATTCAGTGTACTGCTTATTTTGTACACAGGGTCTCACAAGGGTCTTGAGTCAATACAAGCTGACTCTTGACTCGTTGTAAGTCAATCAAGGTGTCACATATAGTGTAGTAGCATTCGGTCTCAGTAAAGCCTATATACAGATTAGTCTTCAATTAACCTTCTGCATAGTTCTTGGTGGGAGGAAGCAACAGTCTTTAGGGAAAGAGTCTACTGAAAATTCTTCTAAATCTAATAAACATCACAAGAGCCTTAATTATGCCAGAAATAGGGGTAAAAGTGTCAAGATAAGTCAGGTAAATTGAGCAAAACTGAAATGGCAGCACTGCTCATGTAATAATTTCACCTTAATTTAGGAATGGATCCTCCTGAAGTAGTACACAAGGCTGAAATGAAAATACTTTAGAAATGTTATCTTGGTTACATGACTTCTATTGTTTGTCTGTACATTAAAAGGCATCACCCAGATGCCTGCACACTGACACATTTCCACTCATAACACTGGCTCAGTAGAAAGTCAATGGTAGTGTTTTGGCCTCTGCTTCGAATCTGCTCTTTGATAGCTATATTTCTGTTGAATGAGTAATTTCACCTGCGAGCAAAATGGCAAGCCATTTGTGTGGAGGCGTAATTTCTGCAGCAGAAGAAGAAAAGCAAAAAAAAAACCATGTCTCAACACTTGTCTGTCCTGCTCAGGGTTGTAGAGATCTTGTCCATCATCTTCACATTTTATGACATGTAGTTTTGGCCCCAAGTCATTTTATTCTTGGTATCTTAATTTTGCTCCTGCACATTATTTAAATGATTTTTTTTTTTATTGTGTGTTTCAGTATATTTTTGGTGTTTTTTTTTTTTTTTTTTTTAATTTAAAATTGGACATACAGAGGACATCAGGAACGGATTATTGTGGGGGTGAGAAATTCAAAGATTTAAAGAAAAACTTGTTTTATTCGTGCTTTGTATGCAGTTGAAAGTACTACAATTTGAAAGGAGGTTGATATTTTTAATGCTCTAATATGGATCATGCACTGACTGAAGCATATTCTATGGTCCAGTATGAGCTAAACACAAAGTTGTGTTTCATATAAACTTATTGTTAGGGAGGGTTAGTCAAACTAGTGTATACAGCCTTCGGATAAAGAGGACAGCCACACGCTGAGCTGCATTATGAAAAGGCTTTTCTTTATTGGGCAAATGCGTCATAGACCTAGAAGTCCCAACAGAGCCGTTCAACAGGGACCAAGAAAAGTGCTCTGCTGCACAAGTCTCATGAGAGTGTAATCATAATCTACATTCTGGGGAAATACTGTTGAACATCTTGTGTTTTATTTTTTGCAGTGATGATTACGTACAAGATGTCCTAAAGTGGGGAATCAGTACCCATGGTGCGTTAGACTCAGCATAATGTTAAGCTTGGAAAAAAGGTTACGGTTAACTCCATCCTGCTGACTGTGAATTGACGTATTCCATGAAAGTAAACTTTCACATGTAAAAATGCAAGCATTTGTTGTTGTTTAGTGTATTTCCTCCTTGCAGCTCTTAAAAATAAAACAAAAACCACAACAAAAAGGGACATTGTGGGATCAAGTAATAGATCTGCATGACCGGAAAGGCTGAAGGACAATGCAATCAGGCATGTAAAAGAGAGAGAGCAGGTCAGGTGGATTTTTCATCCTGTTTGCCAAGTTGTTTTTGTTCCGTCCGTCACAGGCCCTCGACCACCTCCCCGCACCCCCGCCCAGTCTGTCTCACTGTTATTCTCTCACTTTGTTTGTACTGCTTGACTTATGTTTGTCTTTTGCCTTACAGCATTAATGGAAAGATGAGTGGAGGGGGTTACAAAGGCTGTGTGAGCAACAATCATTGAGATAAGGATGTGATATTGACAGTTCGGTCTTACTTTTTAGAAGTGGTTGGGAACAGAACCCCCCTCCCCCCTCCTCCATTGCCCTCACAACCACCTCACAGAGGTCAGTTGAAAACCAAAAGTTTTCAGTCAGTCTTAACAAATTACCTTTTTTTATTGTGGAAAACATTTCTATTATCAATCATTCTTTGACATTATTACCAGAAATAAAGCCCCAGAATATACCAAATCCTCACAGTATGCTTAAAATAAATAGATCAATGTTGTTCTCTAAACTTTAGGAATGCCATTGCAATGATCTGCAAAAGTACCATACCAGATACCATTGACCATCAAAAGTCCTTCATTGTAATCCTTCATTTCTAATGAGATGCCAGAAATCCTAATCAAATTAAAGTTAATTTGACAATGTGGCCAAACTGTGTAATTACGTATCACATAAAAAACATGCGCCGGAAAGGTTCCTTTCCCGTAAGAATTGTGGAATATGTAACATCTCTTTTTTTGCATCTTTTCACTTTAAACCATCATAATTTGATAAGGTTTAACCAATAATATTAAGGCATTCTAGAACATGTATGAATACATACTGTATTAGATTATTTTGTTCCAGTCAACTTAGCCAAAAGGTAAACCAGGGGTTAGCCAATGTGTGTGCTGATTTATCTATTTGCTTTTTACATCTATACTTGATTTGTGATGTACCAGAGAAGTCCTACACACAATCGCAGTGTCTCAGTGAAATCTCTGATTGACTGAAGTTTGTTTCACTCGAGTCTGCTGGCCCTGTTGCCAAGGAGACACATTTGATGTGATCAGATTCCTATGGTTTTGATAGCTCACTGTTCCAACAGCAGCATTCAGTTTCAGTCACACCCCATGTGTCCAATGTAAGTGGAGGACTGTGCCAGGTTTTCGCGCCATGTTTGTGCCACTGTTGCACCACTGTTGCACCATTGGCAGATTTCTGTTAGTCTGTTTTTTTTTTTTTGCTTCAAGTCATCCATCTGTCTGTGTCTTGTCTGTGCATCTGTCACCCAAACCCTCCGTCTGTGTGTCTAGTGGAACAGGACACTGTGTCTCCTAGAGCTGGTGTTATGGGTGGAAGTCAAACATTGCAGGTAATTACTGAAAATACACACAGCCGCACACATCTACAGTGCAATAACACTGACAATCTTTTTTTATGGGGTCTGTTGTCTTTGTCAATCATGGGTGTAAAGGGATGAGTAAATCCCAATTGGGGTGAAAGCAAAATAAGGTCTACCAAAAAGAATTTGACATTTATATATGTCTAGAATTTTTTTTATGTCGCTTTGTTTTAATGAAAATATGCCCTAAAGACAAAGACCTCTGTTGAAATTGGGCTGCCTCATGCATCAGTCCTCCCTGAGGGTACCAACCCCGCTGGGTGAGCGCACATGGATAGGGTGAGATGTTAGGAGTGACTGTTTTAACTGTCAACAGGTCAGCATCGAGATGACTTTGTGCAGATCATTAAGTTGGTCACGGAAATGCCCCTTTCATGTTGCCTGAAAACTAATACGTTTACTTTCATTTAACCGGTGTTATGGAGCAGAATTCATTCTGACTCAACCAATGGGCAGCTGGGTCCCATATTTTTTTTCTTCCCTCTCTCTATAACTATTTATCATGAACTGTGCTGTACTATAGACTCCAATGATCTGACCATATTCTGAATTAAACATTTTTGTCAAATTCTGTTCCATTTTACATTTTTATATGCATGTTAGTCCAGTAGTCAATCAAAGATGAATGCCCACACGAAGTCCAAGACATTTAAGACTTAAGACATTAAGTCATTGAGTCCTAATACTACCTCTCGTTTGTTGCTGCAGTGACATTTTATTTTATGTTGTAATTTTATAAACAAAGCTAAAAAGACAATTATGATAGCTGTGAGGTAAATCACACCTCATCAAGCATGTTGACTGCTGTTCGGTTTAAAAAATGACCTATGGTTGACTTTACAGAGAAACCAATGATACACACATTTGTAACTTCAGCAACTCTATATTGTATAACTTTATTTCTCAAGTTCATTTATTCAGGCCAAAGTAATGTTTTTATATGGCTATTACTTATTAAGACACAGTTTTAATGTCAAAATACTTAAATCCAGTAAAACTCAGTGTTAGAACAGGTGTATATTAAGCATGCTTATATTTACGGTATTTCAGGAAATGCTGAATTGCATCTTTAATGGACAAATCAGGCTCATTTAGGCTCAACACTGAAACCCCAACTGCTCCCTTTGCCTCCATTATCGGTGCATGAAAGGGCTTTTGTTTTTCTCCAGTATGATGCTGAAATATTTAGATAGGCTTTGAAAGTGTTTTATCTGCTTTTTTTGGCCTAAAAACATCTGCAAGCTGCATTTGCAAACAATGGTGAAAGGAATAGCATAGGTGAAGGATTTGGTCTCCACAGCTGATCAAGATCTACTTCATTATTGTTAACTTACTGAAAAGGATGTCTACTGCTTTCGACAATTATTGTTGCCTATGGTAATTCCATTTACCATCAGCTACAGAAAGAATCTGAACATGCTGTGAGATGCATGACTTGCTCTTTCTACTTCCATTGTCCACGTGCAGACACATTAGACTTTTTTTACACATTCAGTTTTTAAAAATAAAGACTGAGGTAGATGTTGATGAGGGTGTTAGAGGGAAAGTGGGTCAAGAAGTTAAGACCCTGAATGCAAATGACTCCTGCAGCACATATTATATGAAGGCATTTTTAATGGGTCAGTATTCAAATAGCTACACATTTGCTTTTCTTAACTCCCTTAACTCCATCATTTAATCATACATATGTTTAGATTTTGCTTTACGGCGGTGTGAAGTAATCATTATCATACAGCTATAGAAGATCAGATGGTTTCTTGCATTGAGAGACAATGAAATGGGCAATAATCTCAGCATGTAATAAACTATTTATGAATCATAGATTTGCATTTGAAGCACTTTATTTCTAAGGGAACCAAGACAAAATGTATTCCCCATCATCATTCATTATAAGGATATCCAGCTTTGCTGAAGGTTCCAGGAAAATATAATACACTTCAGAGTAAGCCTTGATAATTTCCGCAAAGATGAAGAAAATGTATGAGTACCAAGCAGAGAGATTCGTTGAACAGAACATTTTAAGCACCTGTCAGAGGATTTCTTTTTCTTTTTTTTGGTTTTCAAATGACAAAAACAGAACATGGCGTCTCTATGTAAGCTTGTGTTGCTAAACTGCATGTATTTTCCCTGTGATTATTCATGTCTACTTATGTTTCCAGTCAGTAATGGAAGATTACCAAGCGTGGATTGTGTATTTTCTGCCTGCCTCCTGTACTGTAGGTGTTTATGTGATTTCAGGTGGAAAGAAAAAGCAGGTAAATTTCCACATTGGTGGGCCCGAACATCACATCCACTCTGGCATCAATTTTCTGCCAGGCAAAGATATTACTGCCACCACAATGATGCCTGTCTGCGTAACGTCTTCTTATAGCGATGCTTCCTTTCCAGGCAGTAGATTGCTGGAGAATGTTCACATTACAGACACATGGATCACCCCACTCCCCAATTTATTGGGATCAGTATGGGAACATTATTAAACCAAACACGCAATTACAATATAAATGCATGACAAAGTCACTGTGAAAGAAAACAATGATAATTGTATTATTGACCTAACTGTTATTTAATGTGTTGGAAACTTATACAGTGTATAATGTGCTGAAATTCAAGTAATGTTATATTTTCGGTCATTAGCTGCTGCCTCCCAACAGAGCAGTGTCACATCTATCAGATTGTCTAAATTTGGTATAATAATAATTTAGCTTTTACACCCATTATTGTGTAACTCAAATGCTGGCTTATTTCATTTGTTGTTCAAAGGAATAATCGTACTGTAGTGGTATTATCCTCTCATAAAATATGCCGTATTTCTACAGGATGCAAAATAAATTGGTGTCACAAACATATCAGTGCTATGAACAACTGAAATTCAAGTTGCTGTAACAACTTTATCTGTTGTCATGTTCCAAAGCTAGAAAACAGCATGTTTGGTTTTTTTTTTGTATATTGTGGGATCCTGTTTTATTTTTAATAACAAAAATAACCCAAATGTCAAATTATCACAAGGGTAGAAAAGTCTGCGTCGCATCTTCCTACACTGGGAGCTTGAGTGCTGGGAGGCGCAATCCAATGTAGGCTGGAAAATTTACTGATAAGGTTTTATGGGGGGGGGTGATATTTTGCTGTTTTTATGCTATTTCACTTTCAGCAATGGCACTGATATTTATCAGTTCTTATCCCTGACCTTTAGGAAAAAACAGAGGAGGGTTATCTCATACCAGGTTTGGGCACAAAAATGACTCTGTTCAGTAAGAAGCATGGGTTTTTGCAGTTAAATAATGATTAATAATTGGGGACTTTCTTACTTATCGAGATAGTCAATACTTGATGTGGACTGTACTGCGCAGGGCCCCTGCTAATTGGGTGGTTATCATTTCAGATATGAGCCTGTGTAGTATTAAAAATTAACACAAATAAATACTGGCCAACAGTTTTTTTGCTTCCATTCAGTTGCCAAGCCTCTCTTCTCTGGAACAACTTCCCATCTATAAAATATTACGAGTACAAGTTTGCAATTCTGGCTTATGAAAGAGAGATGATGCAGAAAAAAAGGGTGAAGGCCTTTTTACAGCCTGCCAAACTGACTCACAAAGTCCCTCTCGTACGTGATGAGAGACAGGTGTAAGTGTAAATAAAGAAGCCCGGTCGGATTTGCTCTCCCCGAATCATCTAGCTGAGAAATGAGGAAAATGGGGAAAAGTAATTTTGGATGGAGAGATGAATGAATGAATAAACCATTGTAGATTTTCCCCCTCCTTTGTTGGTAGGTGAATCATTCCTGGTTTGAATTATGAAAAGATCTTTTTTGGGCCTTCCACAGAAGGTGGTCTTTTCACAGATTTGTCCTGTGGATTTTAAAAACTCAGCTTGTGGTGGCGTGATACAAAATTGCATTGTGTCTTAAGTGCCAGCTCAGGTGTATTTTGTTGTTCCAGTCTGATTCACTGGTATTGATAGCTGAGCTCTTCAGTCATCTTGTTTTTGAGGCATTTCCAGCAAAAAGAACACAGCTTCATAATTTCTGCAATTTCCCGCTGAGATCCAACACAGGATATTCTTAGAGTAGTTTAAAAAAAAATATCTCATCCTTCATTGAAATCAAGCATTATTATTGGATCCAAATTATGTCCTGAAACACTGACTGATAGCAAACATCCAAAGCAAAGAGCTGGCAAACCCATGCCACAGTAACTACACCTGAATGAGTGCTATGGCCAGATCCAGCCTGATATATTTGGATTTTGCAACATAGTTTTTGTTACTTTCATACCACATAGGCAATTTCAATCTGTCCTGTAAATACGGCTGACCCTGTTTCAGCTTGAAAACTCCAGGACACAGGCGGGCATATTGGCATTCCCAAAGGGGTTTTATTAGCGTTGTCATGTGCCAATGGTTTATTTAACATGCATAATGAAATCCAAGCATTACTCTGAGCCACTGCATGGTGGGATCATTTCATCAACGGAGTTGTTTTACCAGAGGGCAAATTCTCAAATGTCTGGATTAGCCCTGTTCACCATCAGCAAAAGACTTAAATCCACATGTGGAGGAACAACAATAATGTGGGTCTTCATGGATGCACTTGCAAAGGTAAAATGCATGTTAAAACAACATTCACTGAGTGACAAAGGAAAACTCCGGAAAAGTGCTAATGCATGACTAACCACGCGAGTTGTTTAGTTTGACAATTCTGTAAGGCCAAAGTCCAATTTCTCGGTCCATAGTACAACAAAACACAAAGTAAAGGCCTGAGATGAAGTATGTTATTGTATTGTCTTGTAATTGACAGATCCAGTGGTCAGTATAAATGTCATGGATGTGCGTTGTCTTGGTGTGTCAGAAATGTATTGTCAAATGGTCAAATGGTGCGAATATGAGCCTGTTGACCGTTTCAATGTCTGATTAGAGGTTTTTAATGAAGAAACAAAACAAAATATAAGCACAAATGCAGCCAAGAGCTTCCTCTGCCTGATGCTTCACAGCTTGTAAATTCCATTTGTCAATCAAACACTGTTAAGTAACTTTCTCCCTTGTTTTGTGTTGAGTTTTCACTCTTTAGTTAGGTAACAGCTGTTTCTTCTCACAACCTACATCTCCTCAGAGTACCTATATATTTTATCAGACGTCATATCTGTGCTATGTGTGTGTCTGCGTGCATTTCATGTTACAGTAAAGAGCGTTGTTACTTGTGACTCATCTGTTTTTACAAGGAAACCTCTCTCACTGACGTCTTTTTCCCAACAGATTGCAGCTGCCTCACAAAAGAGGGCTCACAGTATGGTGCCGCTCAGAGATGCCAAACTTCTGCTTGTGTTTGTGTGTGGGTCTTCCTCAGCCACTATGCTAATCCTTACATGGCATTCCCTCCTTTCACCTGCTGTTTTGTTAATTTTTGACACAAATCGATGCTGTGTGTCGTCATCAAGCTGTAATAAACCTGATGCATCCAAATACTGAATCAAACACCATCTGCATGAATAAACTGCATGCTAAACATGCATCTAGTGCATGAACAAGTTTTGATGCCATTGTTTGGAGGTTTTGTAACACTTTAAATCTCACACATTTTCTTTCACCCATTCCTCGAGTTCTTCATTCAAAATATGACTCTATGACCTCAATACAAATTTTCCATCAGAGATTTGCATGTATTTTGTCTGTAACCTGTGTGTGTTCGGCTGTGAGAAACATCAGCCTCATCTTACCTTTCGTCAGAGGAGTCATGTAACATGAAATGTGTGAAACACATCATGTGTGAAGTGATGTTCAGGATTATGAGACCAATATTCCAACACGCCATGTCCTTACTAATGCGGGGACATTTCATCAATCATATTTTTGACAAAGTAGAGTTGCTGCACATCTAGTCTATGGAGACTTGTGTAAATCCCCAGTTTTAAAGAACTATTTCCTAGCCATTTAGTAAAGAGCAACAAAGAAGAAGAGAAGCCAGGTAAGTTCCGATGCTTGAAGTTGTTTATGGTGATGACTCTCCCTGCTGCCATTTGACTATTCTCCATCTCCATTAAGAAAGGCATCAAGGATTAAATTCAGTTCAGTTAAAAAAGGTCAGATGTGCATAAGTGAGGCAAAACATTTGTGACTGATGGTATCGCTTTCAGTCCCTCCACACTAGAAACTGACTGATTTATTGCTCTTGCCGATGATTCAGCGCTATTAAGACTTGTGGTGCTTGTCTCTGGTACTTATTGTTGTGTAGGCATGTGGTTGTACACTGTCCGAATTTGGTATGTACTGTAATAGTGAAGTTATGGTTTTAATAGCACATTTTCATTGCACGGTCACAGTAGAACAAGAAAAGTGGGATGGGGGAAGGTTTAAAAAAGTTATTAAAAAGTGTAAACACTGAATATTAACTTTTGAAAATTGAAAACAGACTTGACATGAGAAAAGTAAGTTGTTCTTAATCTCCTGCAAAGTCCTCGGTTGTCCTGAGGTGACATCAACGCTGTAGGTGATGCTTTAGATACTTGAGTGTGATATCTACGCGAGTTAACCTTAATTATCACACATTACACACAACTAATAGGTGATCCCTGGATTAACTAACTGTGTTTCACATAATCTTGAGATCAATGTGGAAAATAAGTGTTGAGAATGTGCCGAGAAAACAACAAAAATCAACCAGATATTATTGGATAGAATAATTTCTTTTCAAGAATCACAGTGTATTGTATAACTGCTAGCTAGGAATCGGCTGTTTCTCATCACTTAACATCTGATTTATTTCTATAAGATTATTCAATTAACAGGTAGAATTTCAATTTGTTTTTCACGTGTCAGGGTTTCTGAATGTTAAACAGCTGACGAACTATATATAGAATTAATGTCATCGGATCAATATGGCATTTTACATTTCATTTATTTGGCAAGCATCTGTTTACAACATACAGATGTTGGTGCAAGTAAAACGTGTCCTTTTTCACCAAAAAATGGCTTTGAATCATAATGTAAGTTAGCTGGAATGCTGCCAGAGGAAATGTTCTCCAGCCGGGCCACTCTGAATATCAAAGTGCGATTTAGAACATTCTCTACATTCACTGCAAGTTCATAACATTTATTCTGTTATTGCAGAATTGATGTAGGCCCAGTGAAAATGGTCTACCAGGAGGAAGTGATCTGGTGGTTGGTCTCACGTGTACCTTTCCCCTCTCAGTAATCACGGATGGTGGTAATATCTGCACTTCTTCCAATTTGCACATTCCCTTGATTTGCTTTGCAAAGAGTGTGTTATCTCTCTCTCTCACTCTCTCTGTCTGAGAGAGTGTGTGTGTGTGTGTGTGTGTGTGTGTGTGTGTGTGTGTGTGCTGGGGGGTTTGCTCCCGCCGCACCTTCTTCACTGTTAGTGGTCAAAGCCTTCCATCCCTTCCTTTGCTGAATATACTTGCAGGAAGCAAACTTTTGTCCAGATTGATTTAGTATGACATATGCACATATGCTATATTTGATAAAATCGTACCTTATTGGTAAACAAGTGAAACCAGCTATGGCCATTAACCAACTTTGTAAAATGGGAAGAATCTTTTTCTGCATTATATTTGAATAATCTTGGGTCTCTAATGAATATCTGATTGTTAGATTATGCTGCAGGTTTGCATGCATGAGCCTGACTGTTCACGTAACAGGCTTCGGCTAGGACCTTTTAGACTAATAGTGCCAATCTTCAATTGCAGCAGTTTTACATCACTTCCTTAAAACAAAATAAAAACATGTTGTTTTTTTTGAAGGATTCATTTCAACCCCCCATGATTTTAAACTGCGGACCAGTCAAATGACATCAAACAAATGTTATTCTGTAATGAGAGATGAGGTTATTTCATTTAAATTTAATTTTTCTATTAGACAACTTAATGATGCGCATGATTGGTTTGGCGGATGTAGTCTATTAACGTTTGGGTGACAGGAAGGGGAACGGCTGCCTGGAGCAGCAGCACTGCAGGAGAAACAGAAAATGACTTTGGTCTGTGGTTTGACAGGAGGCTGCTGGTTACACAGTCATGTGTGCTTGTCCATCTGATGATCTAAACCACTGTTAAAGACAGTTTTTATTTATTGCTTTACTGGTCCTTTCATGTGACATCGCAACAAACCAAAAATTAATTTTTTTCTCAGTTCATGACAGAATGAGGCAAAGAGAGAACACTTTCATTTCTTGCACCCATGATAAAGGGACGGCAGAAAATTCAAATAATCCACTGTCCCTTGACATCCCCTTCTCCTCAATGTTTGCCATATCGTCACCACACTAAATGGAAGTTGGAGTTTATGTATTTTGCTCAATTTTTCAGCGTTGGACAACGCAGGGAATTGTATATTCTTTTAGCTGCTGTCTTATATTTTAACTTATATTTACTGCTATTGTTGTGTTCTACCTTTTAAATGTTTATTTAATGTTGCTGCTATTGCATCGCCTTTTTAATTATGTTTTTAAACAACACTGGATCCGAGAGCTTCTGTCCCTCAGTTTCATTGCACTTTGTGTAATGACAAGAAAGTGTTTGAATTGACATTGGTAGTGACATTGGTAAACTCCATGCATGACATTGCTTCACTCAATCCAGGACAATGGTACACTCCATCCACGATGTTGGTACACTCCATCCATGACACTTGCACACTATCAACATAAGCATGGTTTAAAGATTTACTCGCAGTGTAGCTCCAATCAGAAGGCTTGCGGCTCAATACCTGGCATGCTGAAGTGTCCCTGGGCAAGGCACTGAACCACTAGTTGCTCAAGAGGCAGGTCAGCTCTGACCCCCATCGGCGTGTGAGTGTATGTTACCTCGTTTAAGGTGCTTTGAAAACCACAAGGAGTGAAAGCACTTCATAAATTGAGGCTATTTACCATTTATCTTAATATTATTATGATTATTACCAGGGTAGTTCCTTTGATTATATTAAAGTTGTCTGCCTGTGTGTGTGTGTCTGTGTGTGTTTCTACATATAACCCTGCTCTCATCCAACAGTTGGGAAATGCAGACGTAAGTTCGTTCTCAGCCTTGTCCTTCTGAACAACCAGAATCAAGACAGCACAAAATTACAACAAGCAAACCACCTTGAGAGGACAAGATAATCCCTGAAAACAGCTTTACTGATGTACTGCCCTGCTGACTCAAGATCATTTTTTTTTTCTTTTTTTTTTCATTTAATCAGTGTAGCAAACACCAGAACACTCCCATGGGCTCAGAGTAAATTGCATTTGTTGTTTAAGCAACGGGGGTGCCGAGCAATAAAATTACAACTTTGGTGGTCAGAAAAAACATGACTGCACTATGTGCTGAGTGGAGATAGGGCCCTTTGACGTATAACGCTCTACGAGACACTACGATAACACCGCTTTGTAGTTGGGGGGTTATTCAAATGTTGCTGTGAAAAAATAAAAAATGCAGTTTATCGCTGTTATGCATAATAAAGAAAGAACAAACATATTAAAAACTATAGAATGGGTGCATTTGAGGAATGTCTTTACAATGGAGCTTTCATTTCACAGAGGCCAGACATAATTAGGCTTTTAATTGCCATTTTCCCTCTTTATTTCACCACAAAAGATATTATATTGGGAAAGACTGCTCATTTTATATGTGCACAAAAACTAATCAGCCTCAATATGAAGTGAATTGTTGTACTCAGATGGGGAGAAACTCAATGTCAGATGAGCTTAATATGTGGCTTTTTGAATTTATATGTATATTTTTTCTTTATCCTCATTTTAATCTGGAAAATGGGTGGAATATATAGAAAAATTGTCAACAGTGTTTGCAAATGGACCTCAGTTTGTCATTTTAAAGGATGTGTGCATTTTTTCTGCCATCTTTTAGACACTCCATTAGAAACTATAAAGTTTGAACAATTTGAGGGGAAGAAAACAAAACAATTTTGAAGAATGGTAGTGCCCCAATCTTAAAATAAATAGACATTTATAGACATTCCAGCTTGTACTGCTGCCCACTAACATGGGCCTTAAGGGCATAAGTACTTATGCAATGAATTTTTTTCAACACTGGAATAAAAAAAAAAACCTATGTTGTGTCTCACATAGAAAAACGCCTTGGGTTGATCGGTATCTACAAACCCTGTGATTTTGTGTAGAAAAACAAGAAAAAAAGAGCAAGTCAGAAGAGGATGAAGTCCATTTGTTCAAACCGCAGATCAACCGCAGACTTTCCTCTCACTCAATGCTTAACCTCTTGTCAATTTTTTGTTGTGGATAAAAGTACTGCTTTGTCAACTTTAAAGTATCATATTACACAAATGCATACATAACAAGTACAAATAAAGGTAACTTATTGTTCAGCCTGATATGACATGAATGATTGACATTATTTCCTCAGCAGTGATGAAAGTGTCAGAGAATACGCTTTTTTTTTTTAGTTTGTACAACCTTATATCTTGTGAGCGCTTCAGAAGCATATTTGAACTAGTTTGTTTACGGTTATCGACTGTTTATGCAATGTTTGCTTGACAGAAAAGTTTATATACATGCTAAGGAATCATGAGATGAAAAGGTCTGAGAAGAAAGATAGTTTGGATACATACAATTTGGCTGTCTTTAAAATATTGGATTGCTTGTTGAGCCTGGTGATACGGAACTAGTGGACAGACAGTTGGAAATGTTGAAATTTGCCAGAGACACAAACATTCTTCAAAGAGTTGGAATGTTGCCCATGATTACAAACTAATGTTTGTGAGATGACAGAGCTCACTGGGAGTTCATAGCTTTAATTGATGGCAGGTATTTACCCCTCAGCCTGCTTTTATTTGTGGACACATTTTTTCCTTGCACAGTTTTCACTCAACTGAATATTCTCTGGTGAGCTCTTTTTCAGGAAACAACCACAGTGCTTTGCCCTTAAGGGTCTGCAGTCTGGTATTCATTTTCCTGCAGCTTGAAAGTTTACAGAGGCCCATATCAATAAAGTCTGCAAACTGTGAATACAACGACCGTGTATAAAATACAATTAATTATTGCTGTTGGGTGAACCACACAATGAAATGTACTTCTAGCCTTGATGGTGTGTGTCTGATTGTGAATGTGGTAGCTCAACTGTGGGAAGTTGAGAAGTTTCATGTGGTGGGAAGGTCACAGCGCTGAGAAATCATTGGAAGGGAGCATCCTGTGCCCGATTGAGCTGTGTTGCATAGATAAACACAATGACCTTTGATAGCTAATATAATGCTACACTAACACATACACACACACGTGTGCAAATGTGTGCACACACGCGCGGACACACACAATCATTCATTCATTCAAAATTGTACCTAGAAATATATGTTTTTTAAAAAATCTGCACCAGATTGTAAAAAATCTTGCACGTCACTGATAAGCCTATTGTAGAAACAAAAAGGGTGGTGTATTCACATTTTTATGTTAATGCATACTTCAGGTGGTTGTGATGTCAAGATTGACCACAGTTACGTGATGCGCAGTAATGTCAATGGAAAATCTTTGCCATGCCTGCACTGTCACTGATAAAGAGAGTCAAATCATCATACAGAAGGCTGGCCGCTTCCCTAACGCTCAGCAGAAGAAACTCTTCTTCCCCGGATCTTTTTTGTATCTTTATGCATATGGTGTGTTTTTTTAATTTCAGTCGGCTGTACCATGGGTGGAAAAAGATAACATGCTAACTTTTTGTCAGTGATTAGACCCAAAGTCAAACAGGAAAACTGATGCCAATGTTAACCTGGTATGACCCTGTCCCGATGAACCCTCATTCTCAAAGGCATTATCAGACAACTAAACCTGGATAGAGCAACAATATACAAGTTCTGCCCTCTTTGTCAACCAAATTTATATATATGTAATTAACCAATCAGGCATTAAATTAAATGCTTTGACCTGAACTTCAATGAGAACAATATACAAATTGTTCAGATCTGAATACAGAAAGAGGAGTCCAAGTTTCAACGGAGCGCAGAAAACAAATTCAGAGCACAAGCTGTCATGCTTTTATTAATGATAAGGCCAAGCTCTCAGGGGAAAATGTCACTTTAACTAAGTTTTACCTATTTTCTGCTTCAAGTAAGAATAAAATGAAATAACCTGTTAACAAATATATAGATATAAAGTAGATAATAAAATTAAAAAAAGAAATAGAGGTGCTAAAATAGCTATTCATGAGGGAAAACAATATTAGAAATATGTGCATATTGGAAACCAGGGAAATCCTCCTGAAAAAATTCCTCTCACGCTCTTCATCACTTCATAATAAATTGCCAAAAATGTGGTTGTGTTCCTTCATTCTGGAAAGACATGTAACCCATGGCTTTAATGCATTTGGACAGAAATATTTGACAAAAGAAAATCTGGCATGAAACTGTAAAAGTGGAGCAATTATTGTAATAATGTAACTTTAAAGTCTTCTTTTAAGGACTGTTAACTTTGGGACCAGAGGATTATTTTTTTCATCCCATGTATTCCAGAACTTTGCAGTCGCTATGGTTTTGTGATGGTTTCTAGCCTGTTTTTCCCAGAGTATGTTGATCGATGGTTTCCTGTTTCCATCTCGTCTTTCCTGTTTAAATTTTACAACCTTGCTCCCCTTGTGTTGTTGCTAGTTTTACTCGCCGGCAATGTGTTGTCACACCCGTATTTTGTCACGAATTTGCCCCGTGTATACCTGTCGTCCAATCAGCTTTCGAGCTCTGGCCCTAAACCCACCTGTCTGTTGTTGGGTAGTTAGCTGAGTGTGTATTCCAGCCAATTCTTGTGTCTCAGTATCTCGTGTCCTATTGTTGTGCAAATTTTTGCAATTTGAATTTTGGTTTCCCCTCTTACTCAAAACACATGTGGTCCAGCAAGCCGAACATTTTACAACCTATCCTGAAACATAAACACCAAAATCAAATTGGGATTCAAACCTAACACTGTTAGCACCGTAATTTGTCTACCAAGTCAAATTAAACTACACAGCAAAACACATATTGGTCCAAAGGCTATAGATTTTGATTCAACTGCCCCCATACAACCTGCACTTTGTGAGTTTTCACACTCAAAGCTGCACTCAACTCGACTTGCACATCCCGTGAGCACAATTAATTACATGTACACTCTTTCTTTCAAATTGCATATTCAGTCAATATTGTTAACATTTCTTTGTATTGTTTACATCTCATTGAAATATGCTTACCAATTATTGTTTTTGTTTTTGCCTACTATCTGGCTTCACTTTGGACAGCAAAATAAGAATTTCATTGTACAGGGAAACACATTTTTCAAGACTTCACATTTGACAATAAACACTCTGAATCTTGAATTTGGTCCTGAACAGTACTTTATCCATGACACATTTTCTCATTAGAATGGGACAAAGGGGGGAGCACATGCAAAGTTTATACTAAGACATTGTAATTGGATTAAAACCAAACAAATAAACAATAGGGCATAGAGGTCAGCACCACCAATGACTAATCTGGTAGTTTGCATGGACAAACAAGAGGCAGCGCAAGGTGGAAAGGCAAACTAGGCAGGGAGCACATGCCAAGTTTTAAGCTTTTGACAGTCAGCGAGCAGCTACTACCTAGATAGTGGGTGGGGAATTGCACAAGTATCTAAATTTACAGGGTCCAGGTGCATGGCAACAGTTACCTGGTGTCCGACTTTTATCTGGAAAATTTGTAAAAGGCATTTCCCAGCGAGCAGAAATCGTCATGGAGGCGCTCCTTTGTGCCCACGGCCATCAGACTGCATAACAGCAGTCTGGATGGGACACAACGCTGACTGCCTGGGGAGCATCTGTGCTACCGCCACCCCATCAGTCCGTCACCCAATTTTTTAATTTATTTTTTATTTCTTTCTTTGTCCTATCCATATGCAAATGTGTATGTATATATGTGTATGTGTATATTGTGTATGTTTATATTGTATGTGTATATTGTGTATATTGTGTGTGTATATATATATATATACAGTTTTTTTTTTGTTTTTGTTTTTTTTCTTCTCCCTCTAATGTTGCTGCTGCAACACCCAAATTTCCCCTATGGGGATCAATAAAGTATTATCTTATCTTATCTGAAAATGAATTTGTGGGTTCTTATTAATGTTTGCATGCTGCTTCTCTGTGATTTTCCATGGGGGAGGACCATTTTTGGGCAGGCCAAGATTGCAGTTCATTCCTGACCAGCAAAGAGCTACGTTGGATTGATAAATCGTTTACAACTGGTTTACTCTGGTAAGAGAATTATGTCAGCAATCACCTCAACTATGACATGGAGATTAAATGGTTCCAGAATCCTTTTAATGTGGTGACATTCAAGTGACTGCAAAGACTGGTAAATAAAAGAAAAGTTGAGGTTTGCCAACATCAAACCACTTTCACTCTGCGAGACATGTAAGTTCAGGGCTAAAATCACCAACTTTATATTCACAGGCAGAAGACAGAGCAAATTCATTGAATACATCAACTATAATAACTCACTTGGTCACACAAGTGTAAATGCTTTTACACAAGAGTCCTTAAATCACCTGCTTGTTTGTCAAATATCTCAGGCGTGTATATGAATACCCATGATCTTTAAGACAAACGCTCCAAACAAGTGTTTTAAACTGTCAGGCCATTCATTTTTTCTGTGCAAAACTCCATTGTTCCCTGCACAACACAACATTGAGTCAGTGAAAACCTGTTTAGTTACTCATTACGACTGCCGATAGTCATGATAAACCAAATAAAATGCATCCAAATAAAACGTGGTATTTTTCCATTTAGTAAATTGGTAGCTGTTGGTTTGCGCATTACTTGAAATGGAATTCTGTATCATGTTTTATGATATTGGTCTGTACTAACTAGGTTGATAGTGTTATAAAACCTGCTGTCAGAATGCTCTATGCCTTTGATTGCTGGTATCTTTCACATCTCCGTATGATGTTGTTTCAATGTGTTACATTTGTGGAACGGTGTGAAGCATGTGTACGATGCTGTCAGCGGCAGAAGTGTGAACCAGATAGTGTTTCTCTGCAGCAGACGGAGCAATATAGGAAAGAGAGCGATTCATTTGAAATGATTCTCAGTGATTGCAATCTTATGTAAGTTAATGTGGGCGATAAAGATGATGATGCATGTTTTTCAGTTGCTTTAATAAAAGTTACGATTTGAAAAAAAAAATAGTTGTAAGCGAATTCTTAGGGAACGACGATAACTGCTGTTGGGATTTGAAACCTGTGTATCATCAAAAAAACCCACTTTTTTAGAAATATACAACCTGAAATTGATGATTTTCATTTTTTTCCCCAAATTTCAAATTTCATCACTGTCAAATTGGCTTTCACAGCCACCATAATAAGTGCTACAATCTTGCTACACAGCAAGGGCTCAAATTAAAACACCGCAGTAAAAAGTCAATCTAAAGTTTTATTGTTATGTAAAATATTTTTTGTGCTCCCTTACTGTTTCTGCATTGAACAATGCTCGTGTATACAAGAATTATTGACTTCATTTAAAAAAAATCCATTTATTCTTTTAACTAACCGTTTGCCAACAAGACACATCAACAAAATGAACTGACACAATGATACAATCAGAAACTACCACAAATGCACTCTTGAATTGGGATACTCCAGGCAGAGGGCATGCCCGGGGTCATTTTATAGTGCCATTCAAAATGACATTCCCTACTGCTACTAGACTGCCTGAAATACCCAAAGACTAGATCTGTTGCACACAAAGCAAGAACATTGAATAACTGACAGATATTTTATTTCACTTTGTCGTCCTCTCCTTTCTTTTTGTTTGTATAGCACTGCAATGGAAAGCACTTCTCTTCTTCAATTATTGTTATTACTACTGACTGGTAAAGTGACTTAACTCCAGCACACATACGAAGCATACATTTGTTAGAACCTGCTGGGTGTGAGTGTGCAAGGTCTCATAGGTCTCTGATAAAAAAAAATTATGCATTCAGAAGGAGATACTCCAAACACAACACAACCTATTGTTGAATAGTGTTACAATGTATGTGTTATACCCTGAGGTTTTTAGGTGACCACCCGGATGTAAGCGTTGTTCTGAAGTTTCCAGTAAAGGAGTTGAATGCATTACTGTGTGTGCGTCTTTAGTCAGTGAAAGGTAGTAACATAAAACATGGTGGCAGCAGTAAGATAAGATCATACTTTATTGATCCCCATAGGGGAAATTCGGGTGTTGCAGCAGCAACAGTAGAGGAGAAAAAAAACAAAACAAAAAAAAAGCAGGAAAGATCAATACACACATGTGACAGTACAAACACATATGCACATAAGTCACCATACATTCCACACATCCCATACCTACATAAATATATATATACACATATACACAATATACACATACACATATATACATACACATTTACACATAGATAGCACAAAAAAATGTAAATTAAAAAAAAAATAATAACATGAGCAGAAATAAATAGATTGAAGAATAAATAGATTGGATACGAACACTGAAGAACTTAAATAAACATTGGATGAAGAAGTGGACTCGGAGGAAGCTGAAGGAACAGTTTCACAGCAACAAAAGATTATGGATGCGATCGGTTTGAAACCTCCCGCCGAATTGCATTGGAATGCCACATGCCTGGCGACAAACTTGAAAGACATGGAAAAAGGAGTTTTCCCCATATGTTAATATCACACTGAAGGATTGTGATGAAAAAAGGTAAGAGTCTTCTTCAGAACTGTTTGACAAGCACTGGAACCCCAAACCAAATGAAACCCCGGAGAGGTACCAATTTTTTCCCCAGACATCAGGATGGGAATGAAACCATTGATAAGTATGTTGCTGATTTAAGGGAACTAGCAGACATTTGCAACTTTGGGACTGTTAGAATGTCATCGATGAGGGATAGAATTGTGTGCGGAATCCAAAACTCGCACGAGAAAGAGTGCTTGCTGCGTGGATCTGCGCAGAGCAGCGGATCTCGCCTAAGAGAATGTAAAGACATTTGAGGGACAAGCTATTGAAGAATTGCATCCAGTTGAAAAAGTAGCACAAACCCAGGGGACAAGACCGAAAAAAATAAAGAACTGTAATTTGTGTTGGAAACCGCCTATGGGAAAATCTGCAGCAAATGCAAGAAACACAACCACTTTACTTCTAAAAAAAAAACAACAGACACACAAACTTAACAGTTACCCAGTCAAGACTTCCTGTTAAGGCCATGAGCCAAACTTGGCACACACATCTTCTCCTTCAATAACAGAGACTACTTAGTGACTTTGGACTACTCTTCAAATTTCTGGGAAGTGGACTATCTGTCTGACACCAGGTCCATCACGGTCATCCATAAGCTGAAGGCACATTATAGCTCACTCATTATAGCCACAGTATAGCTCACAGGAATTGAAAAGATTTAGCTAGACTTGGGAATTTGAACATGTAACATCATCACAAACATATCCTCAGAGCGATGGAAAAGCTGAGTCTGCTGCCAAGACAGCGAAAAGACTTGTGGGAAAAGCCATGCAGGCAAAGTCAGACCCGTACTCAGCCATACTGGCTCACAGAAACACTCTGGCACAAGGCTTCCAGGCTAGTCCAGTTCAGAGGCTGATGAGCTGAAGGACGAAGATATTGCTACCAATGTGTGAAAGTCCGCTGAAACCTGCGGTAGTGGACACTAACAAAGCTATTCGGGATAACCAGCACGGACAGGCTTACTCTAACAACAGAGCGCCCAAGGCATTGAGACCAATGGAGAATGGAGAGCAGGTGAGAGTGCAGTCGCAAGTGGGCGGAGACACATTCTGGACATCAGCATCTGTAGTGCGACAGGACCAAACACGTCATACGCTGTCAAAGTGGAGAAGGGAACTGTTCTGAGGTGAAACCGTAGACACCTGAGACCGTCACCAGCGGACTCGCCAACAATAGAGACTGACAGCAGGAGCCTGCCAGCCACACCTCCTGTTGGCGGGGACCAAAACACACCACTACCTCACACACAGGCTGCGCCTGAGCCACAGATGACGAAGGATGTTGTCACCACCAGATTTGGAGGTCTGCTCACCTGTGATTTTGTTGAAGGGACATTATCTGTTTAAGATTTCATTCAGGCTCGACCGGAAACGGGTGGAGTGCCCACTCCGAGTCGGGAAAGAGGTCCTGCCCCAAGTGGAGGAGTTCAAGTATCTCGGGGTCTTGTTCACGACTGGTCTTGTGAGGGGAGGATGGAGCGGGAGATCGACAGGCGGATCGGTGCAGCATCTGCAGTGATGCGGACTCTGTACCGGTCTGTCGTGGTAAAGAAGGAGCTAAGCCGTAAGGCGAAGCTCTCTATTTACCAGTCAATCTACGTCCCTACCCTCACCTATGGTCAAGAACTGTGGGTAGTGACCGAAAGAAAGAGATCGCAAATACAAGCAGACAAAATGAGTTTTCTTCGCAGGGTGGCCGGACTCTCCCTCAAAGAGAGGGTGAGGAGTTCGGCCATCCAGGAGGAACTCGGAGTAGAATCTCTACTCCTCCGCACGGAGAGGAGTCAGATGAGGTGGCTCGGGCATCTGGTCAGGATTCCTCCTGGACGCCTCCTGGGGGAGGTATTCTGGGCATGCCCATCTGGGAAGAGACCACAGGGAAGACCCAGGACATACTGGAGAGACTATGTCTCCAGGCTGGCCTGGGAGGGTCTTGGGGTCCCCCCCAGAAGAGCTGGACCATGTGGCTGGGGAGAGGGAAGTCTGGGCCTCCCTGCTCCAGCTGCTGCCCCCGCGACCCGACCACAGATAAGCGGCAGAAGATGGATGGATTTCATTCAGTGTTTGGTTAAAGCACTGTTGTGCTGTATTTCATAGGCATCAGGGTTAAATTTTTAATTTTTTTTAATAGGGAAGAGATTACAAGGTTTTTAGGTGAGCACTCAGATGCAAGTATCGTTCTGAAGTTTCCTGTAAAGGAGTTGAATGCATTACTGAGCGACTTTAATCAATGAAAGGGAACAACATAAAACAAATAAAACACCTAATGTAGTGTCTAATCAACACAACTATGGAACCTGAGAGAACACGCAGACAAAAAACATACTTTTTTAATGAACTGAAAAGCTATCAGATGTCACCCCGAGATGGGGATGATGTTTTCCCATCAGTGTACGTCACTGAATGCAGGTTTTTTTTGTTTCTCTCCCGTCTGCCTCACTGAAAAGGTCATGACGCAGGAGTGCTCCTCATCTCTGATGACGCAAGATCTACTGCTTTATGCAGAGCGAGTAATTCCTCACTATTGGTATGAGTTTACTCTGCACTCTGCAGAGGGAGAGAGGGAATTGTTGACTTGACGTGTTTCAGCAGTGCAGGGAAGTAGTGAGTGGTTTGCTTGTAAAACACAACAGTGATACGGCTGGATGTTTTTCTCAGTGCAGACTGAGACCACAGTAAATATTTCAATCAGTTCTACTCTGGTCCCCTTCACCTAAAGGCACTGCAGTGCAAGAATGAAAGGGCATTACATGTTGTGCAATCAGCAGTAGATCATGAAGTTTCCTATAATAGGAAACAAAATGTCTCAAGTGCAATTTTTTTATCGTATGATTGAAAACAAATTTGCTTTGTGGGATAAACGTTACACATTGTCCTGTGCGCTGGCACCATCCTCACGAAGGAGTCTGCAGAGCCAGCTGGAAACAGTGCATTGACACGCCAAGTTTATTTCAAAAAAGAACCTGAAAAACAGTACAGAACTGCAAAGAGGTGAATTTGCAAATTTTGCGCCCTGCCTCTTCCGCACCTGAATCAATAGCTAACAGAGCGGCACACCGAGGACACTGTCACCTTTCCAGGACTCCTCAGAAGAATGCCAAAAGATAATGATTATGTCTTGTGCGGATGTTGTGTTGAAAAGGAGGTGATATAAATCGAGAATCATAATCTTTAATGTTCACATGCGATGCATAACAAAACTCAGATTAGTAGCCCTCTGCTTTTGGAGCCACAGACCTTTGCGTCAGGCACAACACTGAGGATAACAGTTGACACACTGCAACAAATTACCGTAAATAGGAAAAATGCCACTGGGTTAAATTAGCAGTTATGAGGAAGAATATCTTTAATTTTAATAAACATAAAAGGATTGACACATATATAAATTGTCACATTTGATTTAAAATCTATTTTGATTTATGAGACTTATTTAATTGAGTTTCTTCAAGCAAACTCTCATCCCTAATTTTCTTCTGTGCATCTGTGATTCAGACACAGCCGAGCCACTGTTTATTCTGACCTGAGCACTGAAATGAAATAAAGATGAAATTTTCATTAAACTGCGCACCCTACCTCACACCAGGCAGGGAAACAGAGCATGGGGCCATGATTACATACTAAACATGGAGAATAGACTCATAAATAATCTCAGGCAGGAGCAAATAATACTGACCAATGCCCATATCGATTTAACAGCGCAAAACAAGTGTCGTTTTGTTGAAGTTTACAAATTGACAAATGAAGATGGCAAAAGACTACTGCGAAATGTCACAAAGCAACAAAGGCATAGCAGATGGAAAGGAGGGATAAACACTTGTAAAATTACGCAGCCTTTAGTTTGATCCAAGATAAATTGTAAGCATCAGCAAGATTGGTTTTAGTCCAAAAACAGTATTTCATTAAACAAAGAATACTATTGCAAGTTTCTTGATTTCTTGCCTCTGTGGCGATGGAAATATTAACTTGTGGCCTGTGTCATATCCTGCTTCTGCTTGAAAATCAAACCAGTAGTGAGTACATTTGTTACTGATTAATCTTAAAGAATTATTTGGTCACCAACAAGGGGGGATTTAAAGTACAACCGGAGAGACGGACACACTGCAGACGTGTTTGTCACTGTGTTTTAAATTGGCCCACACACCCTTCCTGTTTGGTTTGTCTGAAGGAATACTGCTAATAAGTAAATCCAGTCAACTATAACACCTCTGTTCTGAAAAAGGTGCTGCAATGTAGTTCCAAAATTACTTAAATGGTGTCTGATTTAATGCAAAAGGACACTGGACAATGGAAAAAATAGAACAAAATAACCATTTCCTATATCATATGGTTTGTTTTGCAACACGGCTCATTATTCAGATCACCAGCTCCATATTTAGAAGTTGCAATTCACAAATCAACCTATATATCCAGTAAATACTATATTATATAAAAGTGTGCTGCAGTACAAAAATTGAAAATACAAACAAAAAATGCTTTGGACTGATCGAAGTTAAAGAAATGTATAACTCAACACTCCATCCATTAAGGGTGTGTGTATGTGTGTGTGTGTGTGTGCGTGCTATAAATACATGTTCATGGCTTGAGGTGGTATATGTCATCCACCTGCACTCACATAGCACACACCCCTCTTCAACTCCAACATAAAGACCGTCTCCCTGTTCTTATTTTTCGAAAAACATCCTTTGACCCAGATAGATGTGACTTCCGAGTGTGCGACCAGTCACCTTAACAATAAGATGAGGTCAAAGTTAATCCACCATTGAGCTGCCTGTTGTCACTCCCCTGGCAGGGAAGAGCTAACTACAGAATTCTGCCTTATTATGGCTGTGTGTGTTTGATGGGGACTGCTTGTTCATTGCTGCTGCTGATTTTGTTCTCCTCAGCCATTTGTCAGTACCTCCCCGGGGTAAAATAGCAGGTGATTTTTTTGTGTTAAGGTGAAGCAGAAAGTGGTGGGCAGCAGGCTCGAAATTTTGTCAGCTATGACATACCCTTAACACACTTTGCAGAATACATTATGATGGCAATTACATCCTGCCATGACTCTTTACATGATGTGAACAAGTTTAAACAGATAAAAAAAAAATCAGTGGACTTTTAGTATTATTATATCCTTGACAGCTTGCAATTTTTCAGCTTTTTTCTTGCTTTCAAGTCTCCTCAATTCATTTATTTCCAGCATCAAAATACTTTTACTGGTATTCTGTTAATAGTCCGAATGGTGTTCAAAATTTTGATATATTGATTCGTTGCTCTTGCGGTGTTTAGTCACATTCCTCTTCCAAATAATCCTTAGCACCTGGTTCAAAAAAGTAACCCTGAACCAACCCTACTTTTCATTTAACTTAAAGAGGATAAAGTACAAAATGCACATTATTGATAATTGCTTGCTGAGCGAAGCCGTTTTACAAATGTTTGTTCAAAGGTAACGATTGTTCTTTTATTGTTTAATCGTTCGATTGTTCTGCTTAAAGGTACAACCTTCATGCTGCGGTTTTATGAATGAATTTTGCACGTAATGTTAGCATTGACGTCCAGCGTATTTCGACATTTATTCATGCACTCAGTGACCCCTTCTGTTAAACTGAGAAAAAAAGTTAATGAGGATCACTTAACCTCTTCAGGACATGCGAGATTCTCTCTAAGGGCACATTTTTATTATTATTGTCTGTCATCCATATGCATATGCACAGGGAGTGCAAAACTTTTCCTGAAACAGCACGACCAAAATGAATTTCTCTGAATGCACTTTGGATCACAAGCCCACTGTTGAAACATCCCAAATAACAGAGATGTGTGGCTTATATAAAAAAGAGAAATCCACATTCAGAGCCCGACCTGAGCTCTATCTGTAGCAGCTTTCAGCGTTGATTATATAAGATAGTGCAGTTGAGTGGAAAAGCAGGTTTGCCCCTTCCCTCTCCTAGGAAATAAAAGTGGTACCGGTTGAAAGCATGCTGCACAGTCAGAAATTGAAGGCAAAGTTGTGACAAACAATATTCCAGTCAATCGAAGTCAGGGGTGATGACATCCAGCCTATGCATTCTCCTATCATCATTTAATTCATGCTCTTCTAGAAAATACCGGGTGTTGATCGTGAGGTAAAAGCTGCAATATCAGCCTGCCAATCTGTGACAGCTGCAGCGTGGACCCCTTTCGCAAGTGACTAAGCCGAATCTAAGCCACACAGAGGCCAGTTTGCCACCTGAACCACCACGGGTAAATTAAAGTCCCCTCAAACCGGGTGTGTCATCACACAGCCACAGTCCATCAAATCCATCAGCAGACCCAGTGGGTTTATGGGGTTTTCACACGCCTGTTGTATTATTTCTGTGATGTTGTGCGTCAATGGCTCAGCCTCCAAACACACAAAGTAACACACACCCTCTCAAATTCACATCGGCGGGGTCTTTTGATGATGGCGCCGTGTGTCATCTGTAATTGAATCTTTGCTACAGTTTCTTGTCAGCTCTAATCTGAAGCCTTTGGAGTAGCATATTATCTTTACGCGCTCCTCACTGAACACGTTTTTTTTTTCTCATCCCTGCTGCGCTGCTTGCTGTCAGACGACAACAAACAAGACATGAAAGTCCTGCAGGAGCGGTCTACCACTGAGACGTGGTGCGGGGGACTGAAAAAAAAAATCCCCAAAGAATGATACATTTTTTCGGCAACACCGCGGAACAATTGAGGTGAAAATCCAAGCTGGAGAAATGGGAAAGTAAGTTTAAGAGTTTGTAAAACAACTGGGTTTGGTGGGAATAAACAACAATCCAGTGCTTGAGTCACATTATTGGTAGTCTATCCCAGTCAACAAATATAGCGTACTCTAAATATTTCACAAAAAAACCTGATTCTTGGAATAGCAGTAGCCAACACAGCGCTGTGAATATAAATAAGCTAGAATAACATATTTATAAGCAGCTGGCCGGCTCGTACATGCACAATTTTATTGACTTGATTCAAAGTACAGACTGTGTTGCATACCTGCAATCTATCTACAGATGGAGGGGTGATACGATTTGTAGTAAACATTTTTATGCAGGCACAAATTTAGCTAAATCACCTTCCTCTCTTCAAATGTTATGGAGCATTATGCAAACAATTACAGGAGAGAATTAGAGAGGAAAATTTGATTTTCTTCGTACAATAGTTTTTTTTTTTCATTTTCTGGGCCAAACAGAGATTTCGATAATGATCCTGATTCTCAAACTGAAGGTTTGTAATTCTATTTATTAAGAATGCCGCATTAACATCGATGTGAACCATCTACAAAATTTGATTGGATTTACTTGCGTCACATAACCAGCATAAGATCTTTTATTTTACATAAAGTCCCACCTTCAGCAAGGTTTTCTGTAAAACCATGATGCAATTTTCAGTTGTGTTTCAGCAGTAACAGGGTTTTATTCTGTAGCCGAGTCTGTGAGACAGTTGTTACACCATCTTGATAGGTCACTGTGGTTTAGCTGAAGCTGTGAAACAAGTATTTGATGTTTATATACTTAAACTTTGAGATAGTGGCTACTTTTGCTTGTCAGACATCTGATAATGACCTCTCGGTTTATCTGCTGGGATGCATCTGGCCCCAGGGGAGAAGTTATCAAACTTCAGACAGATCTAGATCGTGGACTGATTTGTTTATTTGAAATTCTTCATCAATGTTGTATATTTTCACAAATATATGACAGGAGAATGTATATGAGAATACATGAATTGATTTCACCATTTACCACTGTAAAAGTAGAAGAGGAAACATAAAAACTGATCTTAACATCCAATTCAAAATGTTGCTTGGTATTTACAATTACTTATTCAAAAATGAATACACAGTGTTGCATCTTTGCGATGGTAAATCTAATTTCACACATCTGAGGGATATCAAATCAAACTGAGCTTTTCGACAATGTTATTTCGCAATATGTTTTGGGGAAATGTTGACCATAACACTAATTTCTCAGATTTGAACTTCATAACCTTCAAGGAAATGAGGGGATTTGCCTTACTCTGATTTTGGATCCTGCCTTTCCCTCTCTCGCTCCCTCTAACCTCTTCTTCCTCTCTTCCCATCATGAGAGTACTTATTTTAATTTTGTACTATTAGCTTAAAATCTAACCAGATGAAGCAGAGGGAATTGAAGCAATAAAATATGGCAATGTAATTAAATGGATCTGGAGGTCAGATAATTTTTGACAAATTTATTATAAAATAATAATTTAGTTCGGAATCCTGTGCTTAAAAATAAATCAGGATTACGAGCTAAGTTGTTTAAGAGGATAAAAGAGTACTTCGAGAGAAAAGTTTTGTAGATTACAACATTTTTAAGAAGCTTTGATGTCAAAACACAAACAAACACAAACGTTTGGACAGCAGATTCCCGTCTTTCTTTGGATTATGTAAAACAAGCAGTGTCATCTGTGTATAATCTAATAATTGTCCATTTTTTTGAGTGCCAAAAGAACCATAAATAATCACATATTCTTTTTCTCATGGGATTATAGTTTTGTTATGTGTAGTTTGTGAATCGCCTTTTGCTTTTCAGAGTCCAGTGTCCATCTACTAACATACTTGACTCTAGCCTCCTTCAGAATTGTTCAATTTATATATTTTTAGACCTTTTATTTCAGCTGCCTGGATCACAAAACCAAATTGTATGTATTTTTTGAATATATCAATTACCTATCTGAAACATTTTAAATGAGATTCAATAGGTTCTATGTTTTAACCCTCTCACCATGTGAGAGGGTTAAAAAACCAGATGCGACACGTTTGTTATCTCATCAAAAGGTGCAACGTCACTTGAGTGTTGAATTTAGACACCGGGTCTCGTACCAAGTCAGGATGGGGCCAGGCATCGATGTCACCACAGTGGTATTGACAAAGCGCGACTGCAGAAGGGTGCTGTGTGATTTGGCCGGGACTAATTATGTACTCGACTTTCTGTCAAGTGTACACATCCCAACATACTGAACCCTAATATAACACAGCAAGTTTTTTTTTTTCTTTCTTTAAAATTGTGTTATAAGTCATGTATTAACCCTGTCTTACGTCCTTTGGCTTCCTTACTTCCTAACCAAAGTCAACCTGGTCATGTGTTGCAGTGCCCCAGGGAGCATGGAAGAATAACAAAGAAGCCAAAAAAAAAGGGATGAGTTTGAGTATGCACAGCACAACCCACATTATATTTGACAATTCCAACAAAATCTGGAGATCCTGAGTCACTGAAGCCTGCGCTTCCTCTCCACATTTATGTTACAGCTGCCCCTCTGGGGGGAATTGTATTTAACAAAAAGCAACAAATTAAGCTTGCCGCTTGGTAGCTTAAACATGTTCTTAAAATGATTGCTTTGCTAACTTCAATGTCTCGTTTTCGATCAGGGGATGTAGCCGTCCATCGATTAACTATCTATAAGGTTTACCCTGGCCTCAGACTCGTTAGGGGGCCGGTGCTTATCCGAGCTGCCATCGGCAACAAGGTGGGGCTCACCCTGGACCAGTCACATGTCGCGTGTTGCAACATGTTGACACACGCGACCATTCGCTCCCGTTGGAATTGAACCAGGAACCTTCTGGCCCGAAGGTGGAAGCCCTGGGATGTAATCAGTCTCAATAAGTAACTTTATTAAAAACCTCCACATTTGGATCTAACTTGCTGGACACAACAACAGCTGCAGGACCACTCAGTGTGGACTGAGATTCTCTCAGTTGTAGAAACACCAGTGAAGGTGGCCCTAGAGGTTGCAACACAATGTTACAATCAAAACTAACCACGGCGAGACACGCTGTGCTGTTCTCAAGGACTGTCGCTTATTTGACTGGCAGACTACCAATCTCTGAGTGACTACACTACAGCAGCAAAAAGAAAGACGATGCATGTAGTTTCCAGGATCTAGTTTAATTAAAGGAGGAAAATGGTCATGTCATTGCACACAACATGTCCATCCTTTAATTTGACGATTACTCTGACTTCCTTCCAAAGGTTGATCGCACACAATCAATGTCTAGTGTGAAGTAGAACCACTGTCGGGCCACAACTCAAGGTACCCGGTGTGAAACATAGTGAGTGCATTTCAGACATGCAGCTGATTTGGAAACGTTTGATTAAATTGAAACTTTTTGTGTCATTGTGTTCGCCTACTTGCAGTATTTGAACCCGCATGGCTACATCAGCGACATGCCATTACCTGGTGAGGCAGAGCAACACAAACAGAAAAAATGTAAAAAAAATAACTGTGGACAAATGTTAATGACTCCAAATGAATTCCAGTCGGCATGAATTCATTTTTTCAGTCCACAGGCCGAGACTCTGCAAGTCATCCTGAAATAAGCTGAGTAGTGGTTCTACATCTAAACACTGCTAAGCAGATATGCTAATTTTGTGTAGGACAATGACGAAGAGGAAATTTCATGAGTAGAATTTTTGCCTTTTTTTTCATCGAAGGCTGGATATTTCATTACCCAACACTGGACCATAGAAACAGTGTGTGTATATGCTCATAGGCAGCTGCCGACAGTAACGTCATCAGTTATTGTCATTATATAAGAGAAATGGATGTAGTGCTACGATGGTCTGCCTCACAGATGGGTTTTCAAACGTATTTGGCCCTAATGACCACTATTATCTCATACTGGACCTAATCGTCTAATACGTTTTCTCTTCACTTTCATAATTTGTTGGATGACTCTGCAGCTCAGTGTGAAATGTTCAACCAACGGTGCACAAGCAGAGAATGACAATGTGTTAATTTAGGACATATGTATACACGAAGGCATTTACTTTATCATTTCTTTTTGTCAAGTAAATATTATCACATGGCAATACTAATGGCTGATTACAACTAACTAGTTTTTTACGTAGATCCCTTTCATCTGAATTTAAACTTGAGTTGGATCTTGTAAGTTATCGCACAAAATTCTTGAAAATTACATAAATCTATGGTTACATGTGTTGAATGTTAAGTGTTAATAATCGCAGACAAATGGCAACAAAGGAGAGCTGCATTGCACAGGTCCTTGAAAGTTCATTAACCCAACCAAATGACAACCCTCTCTTGATGAAACAAACAAGCACGAGGCTTACCTGGTTGTGATCATTTGCAAAATAACTTGAAAATGTTGTGATTTAGAATGTCTCCTTAACCATAGAAATACTTTTACTTGTGCGTTAATTGGAATATCTAGTTGGGTGTCAATGGGTGGGGGGGAAGAGGGGGTTAGTTGCTAGTTGATCACAGGGCGCAATATAGAGACATACAACTATTCACTATCTCATTCACTCTGATCTAGAGACGTACAAACATTCACTCTCTCATTCTACCGTGATATAGAGACATTCAAATAGTCACCCCCTCATTCACATGTCTAGACAATTACATGTCTCCAATGAACCAACTGTATGTTTTTGGACTTTGGAAGGAAACTGACGCCGACATGCGGAGAAAACGCAATCCCGGGGACCTTCTTGCTGCAAGGTGGATCTCTAACCTTTGTGCCTGGTTGTTGCAGGTTGTTTGGAGAAACACAACAGGAACTTACAGACTGAAATCAAGCAATATATTATAAGATTAAGTCTTTCATCTGCTTAAGCCCAAAACCACATCAGGCTTAAGCGTTGTTGACATGAAAATTATTCGGATTCTTAATCAAACTGATTTAAAAACATGCTTTACCTGCAGCTACCGTGCTCTTAGAAGTTCATTATCAAGAGTTACTTCCTTCCGCATGATCAATCTTTTGGCAAGTGATTTTGTAAACAACAAAGAATTCTAGTTCAGATTTTCAAAGAACCCTCAACTGACCAGGTCACTGAGAAACAATCATAGCATTTTAGAAGTTGTTATGTCAGAGTTGTCTTGACGTCTTTGCTGTTAGTTTGAACTCGCCCTGCCAAGGTGCTCTGAGGACAGACGCAAGCATCATGGATTGAGAAGTATCCAGTCAATGAGCATCTAAACAGTGTCCATGTATCAGTCAACTATTTGGTGGTACACCTGAGTGTGATCCATTCGCCTCTGTGTTGGGTAACTGTGTTGTTGACCAGTTTTGCCTGAAAGCAAACGATCTATTCATTTTTTCCTCCCTCTAAATCTGCCAATTGATTGTCAAAAAGATAACTTCTTTCTGCAGTTCCTTTCGTAGAAAACTTTCCAAGTCACTGGACTCTCATTGTGGATTTGTTTTGATTTGATTATACCTCAAAAAGAAATTGTTGGGTTGCATGAAGGTAGTGGATTTCTAATTCAGCGGTGCATTATTAGATTTCATTCAAACAAGGACATTACCAATGAATATGAGGAAAACAGAGGAAAGCACTGGCGAGAGACATTGCTTTGTGTTCACTCGGCAGGAGCATTTAAATGATAAAGAAAAAATAAACAACAGTCAGACAGATGAAGAGATGCTGCCTCTATGCAACGTGACGTCAGTATGTAATCCCTTTAGGTAACGTAATAAATGATTCCTATTCATTTGGGCAAAATTTACAATCATGATTCATTTCTCTTCTGGCTTCTAGCAGCTGGAAATTAACAGTAGGACGAATGTTTCATGTTTAAGGTGCTCAGAGGCCTGGAGCTAAGATAAAATATACGTTTATACCCTTATTGTAAATGCAATTTGAAGTGGCTCTGCCAATAGAATTTGATGAGTTTTAGAATTGGTCAGGTGGCATGTAAAATGCGTTTAGCCTATTGCTACTTGCTAAACCTGGATAAAAACATTGTGATTGTACTGGGAGTTTGGAGGACATGACTTCCTGACCAGTAGGAGAACAAATGCCACATTTAAGTATGTCTTCCAGTGAAAATCTGCTGATCAAACATCTTAGAGCCATTTTACGATCCTTATTTTGCCCAGAGAGGCCTGTCTTTCATTTTAGGGTAAGCTACACTTATGCATCAACATATAACTACAGTCTACATTTTCAGGAAGTGTGCATTTCTTTACTTTCAAGGGCCACTACAGTAAAAGCACTGCTGTTTTGGCTGTGTGAACGTGTCAGTCAACTGTGTGCGTTTGCAAAGCAGTTGCTCAGTGACCCATACCACTGTTTAGATCTTATTGAACTGCTTTTTATTTTGGCAGATTGGGCATGGACTTTTTGCCCTGGAGGATCGAGTTCAAACCATTCAATCGTTTCCATCATCAATATCTGATTGATTCAGATAATTATGTCTTATTGAAACCCAAACACATGGAAAAAAAATATGCCCCGAGCTGTAAAATACTACAATTAATCCTTTTGCAAGAATTGCTCTCTTTCTTACCCCAGATGCACTTCGGATTTTGATATTCGCCGAAAGGACAAATTGCTTAGTAATGTCGCTGCACTCCGAGAATGATGCTCCTGTTTGTTCCGGCAAACTGGATGCCTGCAGGTTAGATAAATCACAGACTACAAACTTCCAAAGATATAAATAATTTTGATTATTTTCTTTCTTCACTCACTACCCTTGCAGGGAAAGATATAAAAGTTAATGAATAAATGTATAAATAATTCTTGGAAAGATAGCACCCAGAATTCTTTCCAGAGTACCCACAAGTCTGACAGCTCTCCTATTACAGACGTCTCGGCAAATTGGCCACATTTATATGACATGCAGTGCCTGATAAATACAACCCCGCACACATTCCTGCCCCGATGGTAAATATTTCATTAGAGAGAGAATAATAAGACATAACAGTCAGATGAATTATGCATGGCTTTTTCACCAATCAAGAATGTTTCATTTCACTGGACACAGGTTTTCTTTTTACAGACATACAGTGTATATATATTTATATATATATAGTGGGTATGTTGCATTTTGCAGTATCAGAGCGCTTTACACTAGATTGCAATCATCTTTTCACACACACTCGCACACTAGTGGCAGTGACTTGGGGTTCAGTGTCTTGCCCAAGGACATTCCAGCATGCATACAGGAAGACCCGGGAAACCAAACTGCCAGGCTTCCGATTGGAGGGACGCCCACTCCACCGACTGAGTCACAACCTCCAAAGCTGTCTAAGATAATATAAACTCAGTTATAGTTGCAATCTAATTTTTTGGGGAAACTTCTGACATGTACATTAACAATTTGCTTCATCAAGTCAAGTCAAATCAGATTTTTTTTAACATTCCGCCATATCACGACACAGTTGTCTAATGACACTTTCCAAATAGAGCAGGAGAGCAGATCTGGATCAAATTCTTCAAAATGATATACAGAAACCCAACACTCTCCCATGACCCAGTATTTGGCAAAAGCGGCATGCAAACACTGCTTTTTACTGGGCAGAAAGCCTGGACAGATCCAAGCTAAAGGTGGCTCTCTGTCTTGACCAGTGCAGTAGAAAGAGAAGGACAAAGAGATAGAAAGCAAAAATGGTGGGGGTGGGAGGAGGGTTTAGGAGGGACAGACACAAATAATTTCTAATGAAGAATAACAGTAACGCTAATTTTTACATGGTTCTGGGGACATTGGACAACCGGGGTCTCAAACTCAACTTACCTAGGGGCCACTGAAAATAGAGCCTGGGTGAGGCTGGGCTGTATCATGTATTAAAATATTAAATATGTTTCAAGCATTCCAGAAAAATAGTACAACCGTCCAATCTTCTCAATCTATATCAATGACATTTCTTCAGAACATAGGCATGCCTCGTACTACCTAGCAGTGCTTCCTTTTGCACAGCTGAGCCACATTTGGCTTAAAGGAGGAAGTAATTGACATCCCCAGGATAGCTTGAAGATGTTTATCAGTGACCTTGGACCTGTATTTTGACTTATAAAAGTTAGTGGTGGGGACCTTTTCACACAGATGTGTGCTCCAAAAAAGCAAACGATCTGCCTGAATATCCCTGGAAGACTTAGGGAAGGTCAGGGGCGATTCTCTCAAAAACTGTCCAAGCTTGTCTGCTTTTCCACTCACCTCCCTGAACTTGGCTTTGAGTTCAGAATTGCACTGCAGGTCAATTCACTCCATTTGAAGCACAGCAGGGGCATCTCGCACATAGAAAGGGAGGTCGGGTCAGCAATAGTGAGAAAAGTGACTCTGTGTGTCTTAAAGTCTGCAAAACTGTGATCAAATTCCTGCTGTTGCTTCATGATGGCATTAGCATACTTCTCACGATTGAATGGTGGGGCTGCATTCATTTCTTCGCTGTATAATGGGAATTGGTAGAGGTTTGTCTGAGAGAGCTGGGGTTTCCATAACATGTCTTGTGGAAAATGCTCTCACGTCATAGGCAGCACTGACAAGCTGCCCCTGGCCTTGTAACTTCTTGTTAAGTATATTCAGCTCCTGTGTGATGTCAACAAGAAAAGCTAAGTCCATGAGCCATTTGGGATAAACTTCACTTCTGCTCTCAACTCAAAATACAAAGCAACATACAACTTCACCCTGACATCACTGCCTCGATTTTGGACTACCTCACAGGATAGCTTCATCATGTTAGGATGGATGGTTGTGTGTCTGAGTCTTGTCAAAATCTTCTTCTCGTCGCAACTGGACTTTTTTTTCTTCCCTTGCAGACTTTCACCTCTCATCCGAGATGCTTCCAGTGGCTGAGAGGCAGGTGAAGTAAAAAAACTTGGTGCGATCCTGGACAATCCTTCTTACCCTCCACACACGAGCTGTGGCTGGTGGGCAGCTCATTCAGCCAGCAGATCTTTCCACCCAGGGCAGAACTGAACGCTTCAGACTTGCCTTTATGCCTGCTGCCATCAGACTGTATAACCGCAGTTTAGATGGCAGACAGCTCTGTCATGACTTAGTCGCATCTCACAATTTTGTTCCTGTTCTTGTGTAGCAGTTGTTATCTATTTTATCTTGGTCATATATGTTACATGACAGGTCAGAAATGTGCTTTGCCGTTGTTTTGGGGGTCGGGTGCCTCTGTGCTCAATAAAAAAATATTCAGTTTCCCACTTTTCCTGAAATTTGATGTGCTTGTCTCCAACCTATCTCTTCATGCAAGGTCTCGAGAAAGACATTAATGGAGCTGGGTGAAAAAAAAACACATTTAATAATTACATAAAAAATATAAAAAGGTATAGATTCTATTACAATAGTAGTTATTGATTCAAGAACTTCTTCTTTAAAATATCCCCAAGTCCTCTATAACACCTTGTGTCACTCCGGAATCACGTTTTAACCAAGTGACTAATGTTGCTAACTCACATTGGCTAACTTTCTACAACCACCACCTAAAGCTGTCACAAGCCTGAGCTATGGTAGTCCAGTCAGCAGCCCACCAACTCTCTGCCATTTGATATCGGACAGCATTGAAATGATAAATAATTCATATTATTATGTTTTATTTATTATCTGAGGCTCAACAATGTTTTATTTAAAAAAATGATCGGATTCTCTCCGTTACGTCCCTCTATGACTCACTCTTGACGCATGTCAAGATGCTTGTCTCGGTCACATTGCCGCTAACCAACAAGCTAGAAAAATGAAAAAACAAAAACAAATGTCAAATGATCCTCTGTGTCGCTGGAGTGACTGGCAAACAGTTAGAAATTTCTTGACAGCTCATTCTATTATTTTCATCGGAGCATTCCATGTCTGTGAAATTATTAGACGTCATAGTAACGGCAAAGATCCGATTGAGGGATTTGAAATGGGCCTCATCACTTGAATGGATAAAGAAACTGTCTTGCTGAAAGTACAGCTGTTGTTCAAGCAAGGAGAACGTGACCGAAAGTCGGCCACACCTGATAACGTCCGTTTAACTGCAGTGTTTTTCAATCATTGGATTTAATGAATAGTCTAGATTCTTCTTTAAAATTCTAATTAGTGAGGGTGAAGTTTTATTTCCAATTACAATCACAAAGTGGCCTCTTGTTCGGCACTGGCAAGAGTCTTGTCTGGAGTTGGGATACTTAGTGCAGTTCAACTGCACGTGGAAAACAGCAGCTCAGCGGGCTTTCAGTGTTGTTGATTATAAGCCCAGGGTGGATTTTAAATGCCTGAACGAGACAAATTATTCCACCAGCTATTTTCTTTATTACCCGCTACTTCATTGTAAACTCAACAATTTTAGTCTGTTTGGCCAGGATTGTAGGTATTGAGAGACTGAGCACATGATGACTTAGTAACCATGGTGATTCGGTCCAGTCGAGGCTGGTACAGGATCATTATGAGTAACCCCTGGGTTATAGCTCCAAGGGCCTCGTATCAGTAGTTTATGTTTGCAGTTTGTCAAATAATTTTAAATTCAGACCTTTTTTGTTGCATTTGTTGCACAGTGACTGAGATAAAAGAGACAAAGTCTAATAGTCTGCGTGTGTGTTTGTGTTTGTGTGTGTGTGTGTGTGTGTGTGTGTGTGTGTGTGTGTGTGTGTGTGTGTGTGTGTGTGTGTGTGTGTGTGTGTGTGTGTGTGTGCGTGCGCGTGTGAGTGGGTGGCAGACTGACATCTGAAGGGGACCTTTCTATGCCTATTACATCGCTGTGCATTTATTCCGGGGGTCATCTTGAACAGCTTTGCACTGTGCTCTGCTCTAAACAATGTTTCTGAACCTCACTTTACATCCAGTCTGAGAGAGCCTTCCTCTTCCTGAGAGCCCATGTCCTTTTTTCTGGTTACACAGCTCGCGATCAAAACCTTAAGACAAGCTGATGTAAATGAGTGACTCTATCTTTAGAAGTTGCTGAGCCCAAAACAGTTTTCATATCATACTTAAGTTGCAAGGGAAGAAAAAAAAAAATCTCTTAAAGTCTTAATTCTTTAATTGAATTAACCTTGTTATTTTAAACATTAGCCACCTTTGATACATAACATAGTAACATCTATTTTTCTATCTAGATGCACACGCATCATTGCCTATAACTGCGCCAAAATTGATTCAATAATATGGTATGCCAACATTCCATTTTATGCACACTAGTATATTTATTTCTTTTTTGACTCCTTAAAGTGTTTTGGGTCCAAAAGCCTGTTATTCTACTGCAGAATGTTAAAGGGACACAATGCCCTCCTTATTCATGACGTTTGAGCCTTATGTCATCTGATTATACCTTTTTATCTGATATATAATGACAGTCCTTGCTGTGATCAGCGGAAGCCTTGCGTCTGTTATCAATGAGGTTGTCATTATTCAATAATTATTTTTCTCAATTTTTTAAACTCCCGGGATGAAAAAAACTGCCGTGCTTGCGCACATCCCCTTGATATGATATTTATATCCCTTGTGTTTGCAGCACATGGAGACACTGAAAACCGCTATAAACGTTTGTATGAACCAGAAGGGAATGAAGAAGAATAATCAATCACATTTTTCCATTACAATCTTCAACTATTGCATTTCCATGACATTGACAGCATCCCTGATAAATTTAGGTCTCAGAGTAAAAGTGGATTTGTTGTGGGAAGAAATGTTGAGCCAGGATTGCATGTTGGTGGAATTTGGGCCGTTTACTGGCAGTAATAGAAAATGGGAAGAAAAAAGGATTACGACTTTGCTGCTGAGCTTTAAATCCACCTCTGTTTGTGTGACTAAATATACAGTATGCTAATAAACCAACTGACTTCGTGTTCATTACCTTTGAATCAGTGAAGAGAGAACTATGTTATTTGTTCTCAAAAGAAATATATGATTGAGTATTTAAGAATAGAGTTAGAAGCTCTGGAACTGATCCTGTTTCAAGGTCTTGCAGACATTCTTACCCGAGTCTCAGACACACACATCAAGTTCCTCCTCAACTTAAAAAACGAGCTCAGCTTTTTGTGATAAGGTGTTTTTGGGGCCCACGTTGACCTCGATGACTCGGAAAATCTTTACAGAAGTTTGGGCATTCTTTCCAAGGGTTTATATCGATGTCTTTTTCAGATGTCTATGATCGTTATCAATTTGAAAATCATATTGAAGTTCTAATAAGAGTAATAAGCCCTTTCCCTGATAAACACCAACCAATTGCTGCTCCAGGCTATCCCTGTAAATGTAATCCCTTAACTATGGCCAACCAGAGAAGCTCTATGACGCCAAAGGAAGAGCTTTATTTCCCCAGAGTCGAAGTTTCATATGTTATGCATTTTTAATTTCTCCTGGCTCTTCTGGATCAGTATACCCAAATGAGAACTAGAAAAAAAAAGCTCTATCTTTGAAAACTAAGTTCTTTTTGCATTATTTTCTTTTTCTTTTACATGGTTAATTCCAACAGCCTGAAACACGTACATCCTAATTAGTACCGTTTTAATTTGTTAGGATTATATATTTTGCATGACCTTGGGGGGCTACAAATGGTCTCAGCCGCACCAGCACCAAGTTAATCACTTGTATATCAAGCATCCAATATTCGATGAGAATCCTGCCTCTGGCTTTACTCATCCTCTCAGTACTTTAATGCAAAGGCCCTCAGAACATTCTGTTTTTATTTACGCTCCTTTTCAGTTCGTTCTGATGGTACATTGTTTTCGCAGATGAAAAAAAAATGCTCTGCAATTTTTGCTCCGATGAAACTTCGTACGTTGATCTCCTTGGAATATTACATGCGTTATGTCTGGGAGAGAGCTTTTCCCCCACGGCCCCTCGGGGGGGGGGGGCATCCAATGCTGTTTCACCAGGGGAGTTAAATAAATATTGCTCCTCTGCTTGAGGACAAAATGCATATTAATGAAATCAGTCGGTTATGTTCATTATGAAGGCAGAATGAAGCACACAGTGTTTCTGATGGGAGGGGGGCCTTACAACACACCGCTGTGTCCTTCACTCCTGCCGCACAAAAAAACATGTTCTCACCCTGTCACACTTTCAGCATTACCTCTGACAGAGGCCCCTGCACGTCAGAGTGCTGCTTCATCACAGGGGAAACTGCTGTACTTATGGAGTCATGTGCCTTTTCTCTTCTTTAAAAAGCTGAATTCAAAGGCGAGAACAGACAGTGCCCTGTGTCCAGGCCTTGTCACGAAACCTGTTAGGTGTCAAATCACTTTCAACTTCCACATGATGCAACGGACCTTAAGGTGATATAACTGCATGTTTGGGATTACACTTGGGCCCAGCATCAACTAATTCTTTCTGCATTTGAGGAAACATGCACAAAGTCAGTAGATAATGGGATTTTGGTGTAAACAGATGTCATCTCACACCTCCTCGTGAAATAATGGTCTACTATCTGTTCAGACACTGGGTTGATTTTTCTTCTGGCTTAATCAGCCATGGAAGCTCTACACAGGTAGTGAGCTTACGGATTGTCGCAGCAGCTGCAGCAATTTTTTGGTGATAAGGCGCCTGGTTTGGAGAGTAGTAGGTGGAGGTATCGTGGGAATGGCAGGAAAATATTGATTCATGTTTCAGCTGGACCTGTTGTATTTTCCAGTGTGTGTTTAAAAAAAAAAAAACACCCCAACAATGACAATAACATAAACCAAACATAACTTAAATAAAATAAAAGGAAATAAAAAAGAAACACATTGACTGACGCAATGACCGTGTTAGTTTATTCTTCTTTTATTGTTTTTTGAGATTTTGTTTTACTTATTTTGCAAAAAAATGACATTGACAATAAATATACACCCACAATAAAAAATAATTCTGATTGCAAATAAAACATTCAAGTGTACTTATATATATATTATAAAATCTATATGACAAGATGTAAACAACATTTGCTCTCCCAGTTGCAGCGCCCGAAGTCCAGGAGTCTTTTTTGCGCTCCTTTCTCCCTCCGTGGAAATGTGTAAAAGGCATGACGTCAACAATACATTTTACGCCACGACGCGCGTGACTGACAAGGTATAAAGCCACGTGACACCGGGCTCTGACTGACAGGACAAGAAAAACATTCTTGGTCTTGTCTCTTGAGGGAGGGGGGGGAAACAAAACAAACAAAAAATAAACTTTTTTTTGGGCGGTTTCCACGCGTTAGTGTCCTGAAGGGGGTCAGCAGCGGCCAGGCAGGCAGGGATGCGCGTCCGAGCCTCAGCCGCCGGGAGTGCGTGAGCGCGGCCGGACGCTCAAAAGCTCGCCCCCCCCCCCCCCCCCCCCCCCCCCCCCCCCCCCCCCCCCCCCCCCCCCCCCCCCCCCCCCCCCCAACCTCCCTTCTTCAGTTGTGGGGG